>ML785112.1:648330-669372 GCA_009831015.1 Picea engelmannii | reverse complement strand
GGGGGGGGGGGGTGAAGGGGTGAATCAATATGATTACTTTTACCACTTTTAACCACAATATATATTCTTCAACTTATCAATAGTTTATTGTTAGCATTCAATATATCATCAACAATATAAATCAACAATGCATAACAAGTAACCACATAGTACACCAAAATTTACGTGGAAACCCAAATGGGAGAAAACTACAGAATGATTTCTTATATATATCAAGAATTCATTCAAAGGAATCACCAACTTCCAAATTCTCCAGCTGTAACTGGAAGGAGGATCCAACCCCCTATTCTTAGGCTCCAACCTAAAGGAAGATACAACTCCTTGAATTCTTTGGCTCCAACTATAAGGAGGCTACAACCCCCTAATTCTCAAGTGCCAACTTGAAGGAAGCTCCAACTTCCTCATTCTCCGGCACCAACCAGAAGGAGGCTACAACCTCCTTTCCTTTCCTCGCCCCATCACCCTGAAATATAAGTGTAGACCAAACTGTCACTACCACAATCACTTCCACTATCAACTTGTCACTATATCCAACCTATCACTGTATCGAACCTGTCATTGCCACTATCACTATCACTATCACTAACCAACCTGTCCAACTGATACTCAACATCAACGATACCAGATCCACCATCACCAAGACATGCCTCTACCAATCATGTATCGAGATAATCAACATACCATCACAATATATGCGCTTGTACCATACCATGTACTAAATCTGTACCATGCATCAACCATGTACCAACCATGTACATCAACTGTGTAGATCAACGCCATACCATGTACCAACACCATATCATGCATCAACAATGTATCTCACCATGAGTCAATGTCACCAAGGAATGCCTCATACATATACAAAAATGTATCTCAAACAATGTGCCCAATATCTAAGATGCTCCTCAAACCATCTACCTCAACCATATACCATATCACTCATGATATGTCTCAATCATGCCATACACCATGTACCATAATATATAAAAAATGAAGTGCCTCAACAAAGTACCAAACAACCAAGGTCATATACCAAGTATATGCCTCAACCATGCACCTAAGATGTGCCTCAAGCATGTGCTAATGCCTCAACAATATACCAAAGACTTTCCTCAAGCATGCACCATAACATCATTAACATGTAACCCTCAAAACATGAATATAAACATACCTGTAACTCTGTAACAAACCTGGTGTATGTGATCACATACCTGTATACCTTCCTCAACTTCAACAACAAGAGAATAACATCTTCATCAAACTTTACCTTAGTCTCATGGGATTAGTTTTTGGATTAGTCACAAACCCTAACTTTCAACAAGCATAACTCAATACCTGTAATTAATAAAGGTCTGAAAATTATACACAATATTATTCAATATATTCTCTACAATTCCTCCAATATTCACTGCTTGGAACATCCCAAAAAACGAGTTATATAAAAAATGGCATACCTTGCTGAATTATGGCTTATTCTAGAGAGCAAACTTGTAGATCATGCCACGTGCAGAATATTTGATATATGGATCTAAAAAATGCACAGATCATACTAGAGACTTTACTCTATCAAATGAATTTGTTCTCATTGAATTTGGATCTTCTATGAAGAATTTATTAATGTTTTACCTTGAACACATGTTTGAGACTAGTTTTGGGACTAGCCAAAAACCCTATCTTCCACAGAGTGTATCTCCCAAAATAAAATGAACCAGAAGTTGAAATTTCTACCATAGGTACCTTGATATGTCGTATCAATATCCTGTAGGTTTCACTATCTAAATCATTCTATAAAAATTTTTATAGTGAAAATGGTAAGACGACCTATAAATAACATACCTTAGAACACATCCTCACAAGAGTTCATCCTCCCTTGGAATTTCTCCCTTCTTTACTTCATCTTCCCTCTAAAAAATGCCTAAGATATCCTTGGTTACCTTAGATAATAATCACTTGATCACTTATTTCAATGAACTTGTGTGTATAAAAAATGTGTTTATGAAAGACTTCTTGAGACGTATTTATATTTTTTCTAAGTAACCTCTTTCCTTAACTTTAGGACCTCTTTCCTTAACTTTTGGGCATCTTGAAATTTATTGTTACAATCACTTTACCCTTTAATGAATGAATTGTAACCATTTAAGGGATTCTTGATCATTCTTTGGGGCTTCCAACTTCATGATGCGATATCTCCCTAACCGCGAAGAACCATGTGATGTGCCACATATCACCGGAAACAACATGACGAGTAATATCCATATATGAGTATCTTTCTTTCATTTGTACTGTCCTTCATGTCCATATTCCTAAACCAACTTAGAGTTCCATAACCACACCTCTAGGGATTCTTCTAGGCTTCTTCAAATGCACCTATCACATCTATTTACATCAACCACTCTTGTTGACATCAATGAAAACTAACTCACCATCAATATCAACCATATATCTAGGGATTTTAGACTTCTCCCATGGTTGACATCAATCTCTAATGGTTGACATCAATGACAATCAACTATCCAAACCAAATTTCCAACAATCTCCCCTTTTGGCATTGATGGGAACACTAATGGCATGCATTGATGGCAACACTTATGCATACTCATGCCCATGCTTCCCTTGTGGCCAAATCTCCCTCTATATCCATGCCATTTCTCTTATCTCTCCCCCTTTGACATCAATGGAAAATGGTGTCTCTTCTTGGGGCTGCTCCCCCTGTCTTCACGCATCTGTTCTTTCTCTCTGTTTCCATGCCTTTGTTCTTTCTCTCCTTTGACAAAAGAGTAAATCCCCCCGTCGATATGTCTCCCCCTGTCTACATGCCATTGATCTTCCTTTCTGGATCTCTTTCTCTAATTATTTCTATTTCCTTGACTTCTCTGCAAGATGTCATGTAGATCAATGTAGGTCTACCTGTAAATGTTTCCTTTCCTCTTTTCCAGTGCTCACTTATTGTCCATTGGTGCTTCCTCTTGAAATTCACTGACATATATAAAACACATTCATTACTTGATTTATTCATTCACTTGTCATGTTCACTTGACCATACTTGTTTAATAATTTCCTTCTGACGATATAACTTCTGTTGACGATTTCTCTTTCTTTGTTTTGCTGTGCCTTTCACTGCTTTCCTTTCAGTGACCAACTGATTCCACTAATTCCGATTGTAAATAAGATACTATGCATCTTCTTTGACCCATGTTTTCTGTACCTCCTAAGCATCTCATGAATCCATCTCGGTCCATATGTCACAAACTATCCATAACTATGCTACTCGATTGTCCACAATGCTGACCCATCTATCAATGTACTATTCCGAATACTTCTCTATTGCAACTGATCATCACATATTCCTGTTTCTCAGACGGAATCAAATATGTCCACTGATCTACAAATCAAACTCTGCATGTCTAGAACAACCTATATTGAATATATCTCTACTTGAATACATACGTGGAATACACTCATAAACTTCTACCTATGTAACTGTCACCTGATACCTGTGTGGGAACACTACTTCTCAATCGATCAATCTACCACTCTATACTTCTATTATTTGACTACTCTAAATCTGTCTCTACAAACACTTCAAACTGCTCGAAGGATGGTTCTCTAATTTGTAGAGCTACTGCATAGACTCCCTCTGTTCAATATTCATGTTTATTGTGAGTTTCCAAGCTAGATGGCTCAAAAGAGTACATGCTCTGATGCAGAGTAATCTTCTTCTTCATTCGTAGACTCATCATCTCTCTGAACTTTGACTTATTCTTTTTTGCCTCTAGATTCATTCTGATCTTGCACTACAATTCCTAAGAGTACAATCTCTTGTGCCTATTCTTTATTCACTTGATCTTCTTTTATTTCTCGTACTACTACAAATCTTGTGATCTCTGGTACCTGTTTTGTGCCTGTTCTTCATTCATATGTTCTTATTGCATTTATTTTCTTATCCAAACCTTTTTGTATCTAATATCAATGTTTTGTTTCATGGAGGGATTTATCACACTTCTACAATCACAAGCTATGTGTCCATAGTTGTAGAATTTGTAACATTCAATGTTGTGGGGAGCCATGTAGGTATTTCTTGTCTAAACATTTCTTCCATATGCTCTGCAATCTACAGCCTTATGTCCAAAGTCAGTACAACTAAAACAATGACCATAAAATAAGCTTTCATTCTTGAGAGTGAATGATCTTCTTTGCAGTGTAGTCCTTCTGAATTCATGCCTCGGTTGATCATGATCTTCTCTTTTGTTGATTCCTTCATCATGATTTAATCTTCTTTGATGCTTGAATGTGGAAGGTATTCTTGAAGATGTATCTTTTTCATACTCATTCTGATTTAATTCTTGCTGACCATGATTCCTTCCTTTGAGTACTTTTGCATAACTCTTACCTTTTTCTTCATTCTTTTTTTTCTGGCAACCTGGAGTACTTCTCTTCAAAATTCTTTACTGATGACGTGGATGTTTCTCTCTCTTCAAAATTCTTGCCGACTTTGACGATCTTAACTCTCAATGTGACAACTTATTATTCAAACTTCTCAATCTCTTCTTCTTTCTTCATCATTAGAGTCTTCATGACTTCTTCCGTTCTCTTTGCTTCTTCAAGTTGGATCTTCAAGGAGATGATTTCTTCTTCAAGTTTTCTTTCTCATTTACTGAATTCTACTTCAAGCTTGTTTTCATTAACTTGTTCCTTCTGCTCTGCTTCCTTTCCTTGTAATATTATTTCTACTTCTAAACCCTATTTCTGATCCTTGAGAGTTTCTTCAATCCTTTTGGCTTCTTCTAGCTGAGCTTTTATATTCACGATGACTGGTTGAGATTCTTTAGAACTTTGAACACCTTCTTTTAGCCTGTTCAATTCTTTCTCGAGTGACTTTCTTTCTTCTCTTTCTTTCTTTAGTTTATCTAAAGCAATGATTAGTTCTACTTCAAGATCTACTGTGCCTTCTTCAGAATCTTCTTCTTCCGAATTTGTTTGACATGATGAGCATCTTTCTTTTTGTTATGTACCTGCATTTTCTTTAACATTCTCTAGCTCCCTGATGGGAGAAAAATAGACATTATGTAGCTTATCCCAAAGTTCTTTAGCTGATGAACATTTTCCCACTTTGTCTTTCACTGAATCAAGTAATCCTTCTAAAATAAAATCCATTTCTATTTTGTTGTTCTTTTTCAATTCCTACTTGGCTGTATTCTTTGGAGTTTTCTTTGTAGCAGTGTACCCTGTAACAACTAAGTGCCAAATATCATATCCCTATGCATGTAAAATGTTTTTCATCCTTATGCTCCACATTTCATATTCCAGACCATTATGACCATTAAACTGTGGTATTCCATTCTTGTACCAAATGTTTCTCTCCATGATCTACCTTCCAGTGGTTAAATTGTTTGCTGAAGGAACNGGGGGGGGGGGTGGATCAATATGAGCATTTTTACCACTTCTAAATGATTTCTTATATATATATATCAAGATTTCATTCATAGGAAGCACCAACTTCCAAATTCTCCAGTCGCAACTGGAAGGAGGCCCCAACCCCCTATTCTTAGGCTCCAACCCAAAGGAAGCTACAACTCCCTGAATTCTCTGTCTCCAACCAGAAGGAGGCTACAACCCCTTGATTCTCAGGCTCCAACGAAAGGAAGCTCCAACTCCCTAATTCTCCAGCACCAACCAAAAGCAGGCTACAACCCCCTTTTCTTGGCTTGTCCTGCCACCCTGAAATATAAGTGTAGACCAAATTGTCACTACCACTGCCAACCTGAACTGTATCCAACCTATCACTGTATCCAACATATCACTTCCACTGTCACTGTCACTATCACTGATGAACCTATACAACCGATGCTCAACATCAATGATACCAGATCCACCATCACCAAGACATGCCTCTACCAAACATGTACCAAGATAATTAACATACCATCACAAGATATGTGCCTGTACCATACCATGCACTAAACCTTTACCATGCATCATCCTGTACCACAACCTATACTATCAACCATGTACCAACCATGCACATCAACCATGTACTTCAACTGTGTACATCAACACCATACCATGTACCAAAACGATATCATGCATCAATGATATATCTAACCATGCATCAATGTCACTAAGGAATGCCTCATACATATACCAAAAATGCATCTCAAACAATGTGCCCAGTATCCAAGATGCTCCTCAAACCATTTTCCTCAACCATATAACATATCACCCATGATATGTCTCAATCATGCCATACACCATGTAACATAATATATCAACAATGAAGTGCCTAAAAAAAGTACCAAATAACCAAGATCATATACCAAGTATATTCCTCAACCATGCACCTAACATGTGCCTCAAGCATGTGCCAATGCCTCAACAATATTCCAAAGGTTTGCCTCAAGCATGCACCATAACATCATCAACATTTAACCCTCAAAACATGCATATAAACATACATGTAACTCTGTAAAAAACCTGGTGTATGTGATCACAGACCTACAAACCTTCCTCAACTTCAACAACAAGAGAATAACATCTTCATCAAACTTTACCTTAGTCTCACGGGACTATTTTTCGGATTAGTCACAAACCCTAACTTTCAACAAGCATAACTTAGTACCTATAATTAATAAAGGCCTGAAAATATTCTTCAATATCTTCTATGCAATTCCTCCAATATTCACTTCTTGGAACATCCCAAAAAATGATTTATAGAAAAAATGGCAGACCTCGCTGAATTTTGGTTTATTCTAGAGAGCGAACTTGTAGAGCATGCCGCACGTTGAATATTTGATATCCATATCTGAAAATTGTACACAACATACTGCAAAATGTACTCTATCTAATGCATTTTGTCTCACTTAATTTTGATCTTCTATGAATAAGTTATGATTGTTTTAACTAGAACACCTGTTTGAGACTGGTTTCAAGACTAGCCAAAAACCCTATCTTCCACATAGTGCATATCCAAAAATAAAACGACCCAGAAGTTGAAATTTCTACCACAGGTACCTTTATATGTCATCTCAATATAATATAGGTTTCACTATCTAAATCATTCTAAATTTTTTTTTATAGCGAAAATGGTAAGATGACCTGTAAATAACATACCTTAGAACACATCCTCAAAAGATTTCATCCTCCCTTGGAATTTCGCCCTTATTTACTTCATATTCCCTATGAAAAATGCCTCAGATATTCTTGGTTACCTTAGATAAAAATCAATTGATCACTTATATATATATTCAATGAAATTGTGTGTATAAAAAATGTGTTTATGAGAGACTTCTTGAGGTGTATTTATACTTTTTCTAAGTAACTCTTTCCTTAACTTTAGGGCTTCTTGAAATTTCTTGTTACAATGAATTTACCCTTTAATTAATGAATTGTAACCATTTAGGGGCTTCTTGATCATTCTTTGGGGCTTCCAACTTCAAGAGGCCATATCTCCCTAACCATTAAGAACCACGTGACATGCCACATATCATTGGAAATGACATGACGAGTACTATCCATATATGAGTGTTTTGCTTGCATTTGTACTATCCTTTATGTCCATATTCCTCAACCAACTTCGAGTTCCATAACCACACCTCTGGGGCTTCTTGTAGGCTTCTTCAAATGCACCCATCACATCTGCTGACATCAACCACTCTTGTTGACATCAATGAAAACTAACTCACCATCAATATCAACCATCTCTCTAGGGATTTCAGACTTCTCCAAGGGTTGACATCAATCTCTAAGGGTTGAAATAAATGACAACCAACTGTCCAACACATCGAACATAGGTTCCCTATTTGAATCAAACAATTCTTCCATTTCCTTCTCCTTCTATGTAATATGCCCTAATCCAATCTACCAGTGTCAATATTATAGGTCTCTAGGTTCTCTCTAGTTTAACATTGAAAGAAGATGCAACTTTTCTATAAAGGTGGTCTTCTGAGAGGAATACCCTCAAGAAGTCATACATGGATTTCATTGGTGGTTGGACCAAATAGCCTTTATATACGGTCCACAATATTTACATCCATGATACCCTTTTGTTACAATACCTACAATGTTATTGTATATAGAGCACGATAGTGTAAAAAAGATAGTTGCACCAAATTAAGTATGCCAAATAACATTACAACTATAAACAAATCAATCAACATGCTTACCAGAACAATCTCCTAGTCCTAGATAATCATGCATGGTGTATGCACATATGCCATACAACATAAAATACCTCTCCATTGGGATGGGTCCTAATACATAATATACATGTATCCCTTTCCATAATTGCTTAAATTCATCGATCAATGGTTGGAGGTAGACATCCATTCTCTTCACTTGTCTTCTACCCAAGACTATAAGAGCCAACATAAGATGTTCATTCTTCACAAACAACCATGGGGGGATATTGTTATTGATCACTACCACTGACCAAATATAATAGTTGGTATTTTGGAGGGAATATGGGTTAACTCCATCCATGGATATGCTCAATCATAGGCTCTGTACTTCATCCTTGAATTTATTGGGCCATGTATCCTCGATATGATTCATGGCTATTGAATCTGCTAGGATTCACATAAATCCTGGCTCACTTCTATGTGAGGCATGCCACCCCTACAACATGGATAATTGTTTGCAACGAAAGAGACTTCGAATAATTGGAATTATAGGCATGTGCCTCAATGTCTTATGAGGAGGACCACGTGCCTTACCCTTGTTTTTTGATTTTTGGTATCTATCATGCCCACATTCTGGACATATCTCTTTGTCTGCATATTCATCTCTTTTTAGAATACAATCATTCATACATGTGTGGTATGATATGTACTCAACACCCAACATTTTCAACATTTTATTTACCTTTGTGTAGTTACCGGGCAAGCCATTATCACTTGGAAGTACCTTATCTTTGAGTAACCTACAATTATTTGGCAATAGAAATGTACACTGTCATTAAGCATGCATAAAATCAACCATTTTCTTCCTTCATTGTATGACAATATTCCTTAAAAAATTAGGGGACTTAATGGTTAGTTACCTGAAAGTGTCGAGAAACACGTGTCTGACATACCATACATTGCTTTCAAGTTGTACAGTAACATTGTTGTCCCTAGTTGGGTAGACCTTGACCCCTATCCAAAGACAAGGGTGGTGGAAGCATATTTTAGGCTTTCAAAGAAGTTATCGATGATATCAACATCATCCCCTAGTTCATTTTATTGGAATGCATGTAACAACATTCTCTCCATGGATTGGGTATCCCATAAGAAATCATCCACACGAACATTTATATCATTTCATTTTGTCCCCAACATGTGAAGAACTAGTGTTACTATAGAGTTTTTGAATTGGTGACTTAGGAGGTAGTGGGAATTGAATATGTGGTTGATTCAACCATGCTTGGTATGCTTCCTCTCCAAGATATGCTCGTTTAATAGAAGGCTCTTGATTTGAAATCCTAGTGGGGTGCAATGGTAGATGGTAGACATGTTGATCATTGTTACAATCCTGATTGTAAAAATATTGAACATTACATTGACAATATTAGCAACATAATGCATTTAGTATGTTCATACATTATATCAAACTTTTATTAGAAGCATGAGATTTCCCCCCCAATAATAAACATGCAACCAACCAATTTATAAATCAAATGTCAAATTAAGCAATACATTTACATTAGTTTCATTGAAAATCCCAAAATACAATTACTCAATCATCTTTTTCTTATGCCCCAAGGGGATGTCTAAAGGTAGACCCAATGCTAGATGTTTTTGATGAGCGATTGGTGGTCTATGAAAGTTATTGTTTATTAACGACTCGTCACCAAGAGACAAACTACATATTGCATTCACAACAACAAATCTGGATGCCTTCCTTTTCATAAAGAAATTTCTGCCATTGGAGTGTTCCTCAAAAGAACATTTTTCACTAAATAATGAGGACCTACAACTATTTATGAACCCTGCAATGTTCCCATGAGTTCATGGACGACCATTGATATATAACATGTTTTTCCTATTAAAGTTTCCAGAAGCATAATCGTTCATGCACATACTATACATGGAAATGCTATGTTTCTATTTAATATTCAAGTAATCAGACCGTCTCTAAATAGGACCACAAAATGGCATAAGTTCTACTGATTATTTGGGAGGAATATATACATGTAGAATGATGAACAACCCAATAATTGCAACATCTATTTTAGACTTGTAAGTCATATAATTATTACCATAAAAAGAGAATTCGGTTCCAACATCAGGCACATGCATGGAATGTGGCCAAGTGCCATACAAATCTCGATTGTAACATGTTTGGTATTTACTTTGTATATGGATAAGAATAAGGAAGTCATCGCTACCTTCCAACAATTGAACCGACTTTGGTGTGTACTTGGACATCTTTTCTCTCAACTTATACAATTTTTTGGATCTCCTAGTAGATATTTTTGGGTAGTATTTATATCATACTTTGGCTCACTAGAACTCTTTGTTGACTAAACATAAGGAGACGGGTTAGTCAATTTAGGACAAATCTTAGTTGATTTGGCTTCCAACTTTTCAAAAAAGGAACTTATGGAAGTGTTCCTACGTGTCTTTTCTATATCACCTATTGGATTCTTGACCACAGTGGGAGGTATTAGGCTGTAACTTTGGGTAGTTGATCATTAATATAATGGAACAATGTGACATACCGAGGGTTCTCTTTCAACCCTTTAAAATTTGAACAACTACATGCTACTATGATGTCATAAAAGAGATCTAATTCATAGTGTAATATTGTTGACCCAGGATCATTGCCAAAATATAACATGTTACAATTGGAAGGATAAAGCAACTATCCATTTTCATCAAACATCTGCCTATGATATCTTTCTACTGATAAGAGCTCGCAACATTTTTGGACTGGTGGAATATATTGCACATATGAACTAAATCCTGAATCATGATCCTACAAAATTCAATGAACAATTATTCAAATGCACATGCACACATAACATAAATTCAATGAGATAAATGAATTATAAATAAAATCTAGACTTGTTGCAAACAAAAGGGAAGAACTTGAAGAACTTGCAACGATATGGAATGAACTGGAATATGAAGAATTGGCCATTTGATATTATAATATATATATATATATATATTTTGTTTGTGGCATTTGAGCCAAAATCATCATCAATACGTGAATAAATTCTTAAAATAAAGTTTGGGAAGTGTTAGTCTCTAATTTTGTCTTGGTTTAGTGAGAAAACCTTATTCTAAACCCTTCTTACCTACACTTCAATTTCTATTTCTAGTTGATTTCGTTCTTTGTTTTTAGTGTCTTATGGTTTGCATTTCAGTTTTTGAATAGTTTATTCAAGTTTGAAATTGAAAGACATGGTTTTTAAATGAGGTGTCACCTTATATGCTTGTTTGAACTTCATAAATTCAAATTTTGCTAAGTTATTAATAGCGCTACGAGAATAAGGCTATTCCCGTAGCACCAAAATAATCATGCCTTGATACGCACCTGCCATCTAGATTTCATTATGATGACATGAATTGTGGATTGAGAGTTTGCATGCATCCACAAAATCCTGGAATCATTTACCGATTCAAACTATTTCATAACCTGATTGCTGTGTACCCGCGCATGACTCATTTTAAATCACCCAATTCTCAATGATCGTTATATTATACCTATTTAATTTTGCTGAATTTAGGCATAGGTATTCGCTCAAAGGAATGGAATACACTAACAGATTGCAGGTGGCAAATTTGAAACCCAAGGGTGCTAGTTACAGAATTTTGTTTTGACGACGCCAAAGAGGAGAGGACAAGTAGTCCAAATTGGAACAGGGGAGTACCTCGTAGCTGGATTCGACCTGAATGGCACACTACTCTGATCATAGGAACAAGGATTTATACCTGATGAGATGTAGGTGGCAATGCGGTTGAACATATTAGGCCTTTACCCTGGTATCCAACAAAGCTTGCTTGGCACTTGAATTTCTCTCGCATGCAACTAAGGAAAAACCAAATGCTTGAAAGGATTCATGAATTCTTAAAGCAAGAAAACGAGATTGGGAACATAACTYGACARGAGGYTGTGAKCATGGTKCYACCCCTTTTCTTGGATGTAYAGTCRCACCACTATRTTCTTGATATRTGTGCAKCAMCYRGGTCAAAAAMATTTCAACTTCTAGAGATGWTTCACAAATYARCTAAGCTTGYRTTTCTACCYAAGRGAATGGTCATAGMAAATGATGYTGATGTTYAACRGTGYAATCTTCTCATTCATCAGAYRAAGAGGMTGTKYARTSCTAAYTTGYTGGTAACCAATCATGAAGCACAAAACTTTCCAAGTTGTCRTTGCAAAAATAATGGCATGCTGACACAAACAACAAATGAGACAGAGGATAAAGGTAGTGGAAGACTTGAGATGAATGAAGACACCCATGCAGAAAKTATAACAWAGTTTCTTTTTGATCGCATATTATGTGATGTACCTTGCAGTGGGGATGGAACAATTCCTAAGGCACCTGATATCTGGAAAAAATGGAATGCTGGACTTGGCAATAAGGTACATCGCCTTCAAGTTCAAATTGCCATGAGAGGTGTTGCATTGCTTAAAGTTGGAGGGAAACTAGTTTACTCTACTTGCTCAATGAATCCAGTTGAAGATGAAGCTATTGTTGGTGAGGTGCTTAGGCAAAGTGGGGGATCAATAGAGCTAGATGTGTCTGCTGAGTTTCCTGAGTTGAAATGTCGCCCCAGCCTCAAAAGTTGGAAGGTTCGTGATAAAGGCAAGTGGCTTACATCTCACAAACAGGTTGATAAAGACAAGAAGACTACAATAGTGCCTAGTATGTTTCCTTGTGGTAAATCCTGGAAGGATAACAGTATGTTTGATGCTACACAAGATTGCAAGAAAACAGGGATTGAAATGGAACCAAAAGTAACTAATGGTTCAGATAAAAACATGGAAGAAAAATTTGTCAACAATGATATGCCTTGTGAAGGTTCAAAGGCTCGTGGCTACACAGGGAAACACAGAAATGATGGAAACACTATTTCAGAATTGGCAGAAGTACCATTAGATGTAAAGAATCATTACAAGAAGAACCAGAAAAGCTACACGAAATTCTTTGTTATTTTTTCCTGTTTTAGTCTTTATCTTCAAAATATGTTACAGAACAGCTGGAGAGGAATTTGATGAAACCAAAAGAGGTTTTTGTTGGGAACATGCTCCTTCACGAAAACCTCTCTCAGTTTTTACATATCTATCACCATTTAAGAGATTCAATTTGATCTTTGAGGGCTAATTTTCTGATAAGCTACAGGAAATACTCTGTTATTTTTTCCTGTTTTAGTCTTCTTCTTCTAAAGAGGTTGCAGAACAGCTGGAGATCAATTTGATGAAACCAAAAGAATTTTTTGTTGGGAACATGCCCCTTCACAAAAACCTCTCTCATTGTTTACACATGTATCACCATTTAAGAGATTCAAATTGATTGTTGGACCCTATTTTTCAGGAATTTACCAGATTTGTTTTCCTGAAAAATCTCATGGACAACAGTTGACAAGCCACCTCATCAATTCAAATTGGAGATCAGATTGGATCTTATCCTTGATTATTTGAAACAAGAAACTAAACATAGATGAGTGGGTTTTCAGATCCATTTCTTTTGGATCTTGATTATTATGTATTGTTTCTATATAAACTCTATAGAATGAGAGGAAGAGAGGTGGAAAAATTGGAGATCCAGAGAACCTTTTTGTGGAGCTCATTGTAAAAGGAATTTATGTTCAATTGACACTTAATAGCAAAGGCATATGGATGGTTAGACCTTCTTTTTTCTACTCTGTTATTTCTTTATTCATGCTTGAATTCATTTTTCAGATTGCAATGTTTTTTGATTCTTGACTGTTAATTTATACAGTGAAAATTTTGCTGTAAAGATAATTTTCAAGTTATGATATCAAGCTAATAGTCTTGTTTCTTTATGATATATTGAGACGAGAACTCTTGTGAAGTTGAAAAATTGAATACTTCATCTTCCTTTTTCCTAAATTGGTTTAGTCCATCTATGTGTCTACCTATTATTCAACCAGTGGGATATGCTATGTTTTGATCTTGATTTTCATGTCATGCTGTAATCTTGACCGAGTTTTCAAACACCCTACAAAAACCAAATCATAAAACCTTAAAAATAATTTGCAATAAACGAATGATGCCCTAGCTTGCTCTCTCACAGTCAAGTGCAACTTTAGGGACTAACATTTTTGGCACCGTTGCCGGGGACGAAGACACGAAGTATTTATCCTTGGGAGAACGACAACGATCAGATCCGCTTCTTGATGTTGAATGAGAAGGGGACAGATACATGACTGCAGATCTTTCACCATGGAGACTCCACTGTCTAAATATTAATAGGCGACTCCACTGGATCCAAGCTTGGAAGCCATTTTGGCTCAAAGGTTTTCTTTTTATGATTTTTCAGATGTCATTGGTTTTCCAAACCCAATTCCTAGCAGAGATGAATGGGAAGGTACCCTTCCTACATTTAAAGGCAGATATTGGGAGGTTCCGGCTGAGCATCTGTTAGATTTTCATGAATTTATTCATGAACGTCAAATTGTGCACGAGGATGTCAAGATCAAGCTTTTCAGATACTCATTGAAGGGAGCAACCCTTGACTGGTGCAGATATCTTCCAACTTCAAGTATTAACTCATTGACAAGTTTTCATAATGCTCTCAATATATTTTGTAAAGAAGATTTTTCAGCTGAAAGTCTTTTTGAAAATTGTTGTGATGAATTTGATAAGCATATTCAGCAGAAAGCAAATGTTTCTTCTGATTGCAAGAATGAAAACCATGTTGTTGAAGAAGTTTTTCCAAATCTAATTGATAATAGGAAAGATGGCTGGATAGTTGTGAATGCATTAGATTTTGTTTCTACTGCACCTGTTGTCTTAGATCTAAATGAAAAAATAGTTGAAGAAGAGGTCTTTCCTCAACTCCTTCAAGTGGATTCTTATGATATGTTGTTACATGTGATTAAGGAGGAAAATCAAGAGGCTACTCATCAAGAACAGATATATGAGGCAGCATATGGCAATGTTAGATTTGATCAACAGGTTTATGAGAACATTATGCCCATTTTTCATGTACACTCAGAACCAATATATGAAAGTATCAAGCAACAAGCAGAGGTAACCATTTTCAGTTATCAATCTACTTCTTTCTATGATCCGGTAGCCATTTATGTGGATTTATGTTTCTCAGAAGATTTCAACCTTGCTATTTTTGGAATTAAATCAGATGAGGGTTGTAGGTATGTGTTACAAATTAAAATTCTATTACACATAAAGAATTCTTCTCTGATTTCTATCTGCATTGAAAGAGCTTTGGTAAATGATTTGATGTTATTATGGCTTCATTGGAAGCATGATATGACATGATGAGCCAGTTTTTATTGGTTAGAAGTAGGAATAGATAAAAGAACAAGCTCGCCATCAAGTATGAGATTCTTTCAGTCTGTTGGTTTGCAGCATAAAATTTGGTTTCAGTTTTTAAATAAAGACTCCATGCCCAATGCATACAAGGCACTATTGGCAGGGGAAGTTTGGTTTCAAATGAGGAGCAGGGTTGCAGAAGTTTGGGCCAGATTTGAATGACATTGGCTGACTCCATAACCCAATGGACTAGGCACAACACATAAGAATGTGAATGTTTGTAGAGACAAAGTTTGCAGGTTGCGTTGCATGAATGCATAGAGGAAAAGGCACAATGGTCTACTTGTTCTTGATGCCTCACGGGGAGAGCATCATCCCCCAGAAGGAGCCAATGTTAGTCTCTAATTTTGTCTTGGTTTAGTGAGAAAACCTTATTCTAAATCCTTCTTACCTACACTTCAATTTCTGTTTCCAGTTGATTTCGTTCTTTGTTTTTAGTGTCTTATGGTTTTCATTTCAGTTTTTGAATAGTTTATTCAAGTTTGAAATTGAAAGACATGGTTTTTAAATGAGGTGTCACCTTATATGCCTGTTTGAACTTCATAAATTCAAATTTTGCTAAGTCATTAATAGCGCTATGGGAATAAGGCTATTCCCATAGCACCAAAATAATCATGCCTTGATACGCACCTGCCGTCTAGATTTCGTTATGATGACACGAATCATGGATTGAGAGTTCGCATGCGTCCACAAAATCTTGGAATCATTTACCGATTCAAACTATTTCATAACCCTATTGTTGTGTACCCGCGCATGACTCATTTTAAATCACCCAATTCTCAATGATCGTTATATTATACCTGTTTGATTTTGCTGAATTTAGGCGCAGGTATTCACTCAAAGCAACAGAATACACTAACATATTGCAGGTGGCAAATTTGAAACCCGAGGGTGCTAGTTACAGAATTTTGTTTTGATGGCGCCAAAGAGGAGCGGACAGGTAGTCCGAATTAGAACAGGGGAGTACCTCGTAGCTGGATTCGACCTAAATGGCACACTGATCTGATCACAGGAACAAGGCATTATACCTGATGAGATGTAGGTGGAAATGCGGTTGAACATATTAGGCCTTTACCCTGGTATCCAGCAAAGCTTGCTTGGCACTTGAATTTCTCTCGCATGCAACTAAGGAAAAACCAAATGCTTGAAAGGATTCATGAATTCTTAAAGAAAGAAAACGAGATTGGGAATATAACTCGATAGGAGGTTGTGAGCATTGTGCCACCCCTTTTCTTGGATGTACAGTCACACCACTATATTCTTGATATATGTGCAACAACTGGGTAAAAAACATTGCAACTTCTAGAGATGATTCACAAATCAGCTAAGCTTGCGTTTCTATCCAAGGGAATGGTCATAGCAAATGATACTGATGTTTAATGATGTAATCTTCTCATTCATCAGATGAAGAGGATGTGCAGTGCTAAATTGCTGGTCACCAATCATGAAGCACAAAACTTTCCAAGTTGTCGTTGCAAAAATAATGGCATGCTGACACAAACAACAAATGAGACAGAGGATAAAGGTAGTGGAAGACTTGAGATGAATGAAGACACCCATGCAGAAAGTATAACAGAGTTTCTTTTTGATCGCATATTATGTGATGTACCTTGCAGTGGGGATGGAACAATTCTTAAGGCACCTGATATCTGGAAAAAATGGAATGCTGGACTTGGCAATAAGGTACATCGCCTTCAAGTTCAAATTGCCATGAGAGGTGTTGCATCGCTTAAAGTTGGAGGGAAACTAGTTTACTCTACTTGCTCAATGAATCTAGTTGAAGATGAAGCTGTTGTTGGCGAGGTGCTTAGGCAAAGTGGGGGATCAATAGAGCTTCTAGATGTGTCTGTTGAGTTTCCTGAGTTGAAACGTCCCCCCGACCTCAAGAGTTGGAAGATTCATGATAAAGGCAAGTGGCTTACATCTCACAAACAGGTTGATAAAGAACGGAAGACTACAATAGTGCCTAGTATGTTTCCTTGTGGTAAATCCTGGAAGGATAACAGTATGTCTGATGCTACACAAGATTGCAAGAAAACAAAGATTGAAATGGAACCAAAAGTAACTAATGGTTCATATAAAAACATGGAAGAAAAATTTGTCAACAATGATATGCCTTGTAAAGGTTCAAAGGCTCATGGATACACAGGGAAACATAGAAACGATGGAAACACTACTTCAGAATTGGCAGAAGTACCATTAGATGTAAAGAATCATTAAAAGAAGAACCAAAAAAGTTACACGAAATTCTCTGTTATTTTTTCTTGTTTTAGTCTTTATCTTCAAAATATGTTATAGAACAGCTGGAGAGGAGTTTGATGAAACCAAAAGAGTTTTTTGTTGGGAAAATTCCCCTTCACAAAAACCTTTCTCAGTTTTTACACAGCTATCACCATTTAAGAGATTCAAATTGATCTTTGAGGGCTAATTTTCTGATAAGCTACATGAAATACTCTGCTATTTTTTCCTGTTTTAGTCTTCTTCTTAAAAAGAGGTTGCATAACAGCTGGAGATGAATTTGATGAAACCAAAAGAGGTTTTTGTTGGGAACATGCCCCTTCACAAAAAACTCTCTCATTTTTTACACATCTATCACCATTTAAGAGATTCAAATTGATTGTTGGACCTTATTTTTCAGGAATTTACCAGATTTGTTTTCCTGAAAAATCTCATGGACAACAGTTGACAAGCCACCTCATCAATTCAAATTGGAGATCAGATTGGATCTTATCCTTGATTATTTGAAACAAGAAACTAAACATAGATGAGGAGGTTTCCAGATCCATTTCTTTTGGATCTTGATTATTATGTATTGTTTCTATATAAACTCTGTAGAATGAGAGGAAGAGAGGTGGAAAAATTGGAGATCCAGAGAACCTTTTTGTGGAGATCATTGTAAAAGGCATTTATGTTCAATTGACACTTAATAGCAAAGGCATATGGATGGTTAGACCTTATTTTTTCTACTCTGTTATTTCTTTATTCATGCTTGAATTCATTTTTCAGATTGCAATGCTTTTTGATTCTTGATTGTTAATTTATACAGTGAAAATTTTGCTGTAAAGATAATTTTCAAGTTATGATATCAAGCTGATAGTATTGTTGCTTTATGATATATTGAGACGAGAACTCTTGTGAAGTTGACAAATTGAAGACTTCATCTTCCTTTTTTCTAAATTGGTTTAGTCCATCTATGTGTCTACCTATTATTCAACTAGTGGGATATGCTATGTTTTGATCTTGATTTTCATGTCATGCTATAATCTTGACCCAGTTTTCAACCACCCTACAAAAACCAAATCATAAAACCTTAAAAATACTTTTCAATAAACGAATGATGCCCTAGCTTGCCCTCTCACGATCAAGTGCAACTTTAGGGACTAACATGAAGCATAGAACAATCTAACATCAAACATAATTTCGAAGGACTTTTAAAAGTTAATGGCATGCTGAATTATATTTTGACACCCCTGTGCTTCAACATATACAAAATGCACTAGTGCACTAAATTATGAAAGGCATCAAAGAGTGACCTCCATTATTTCCTCTGCAAAGCAAAACCTCCACAAAATTTAAATGCAGATGTTTGCATTTGTATTTTGTGAATTAAATTCTTTGTTGGTGCATTTTTATATAAAAGCTACATCAGTGCACTATAAATTGTGTAGCATACCGAAAATGTAATTTATAAAAAAAGAAATAGTGCACGCGTTTATCATCAATGCACCAAAATATACAATGAAAAAAAGAGCAGGAATTTAATTTTTTCTAAATGTACGTGTTTATAAATGAAAACCCTAATCGTTATTTCAATCTTTTTCCAAAATTTAGAGGGGAGATTTGTGCAAGATAGATTTACCAAGAAAGACTTTGGAGTGGTTAGATTTTTTTGAGGAGCCATGTTTGAAAGGGATTACTGTAGGTCACATACAAATATGCAAAGGAGAAATTTTAGGTATGTAATTTCATTCTATTGATCATCTCTGTAACACCATGTTTTCCCCCAAGTCTATAAATATAACTATGTCTTAATGTTTCCATGAGTTGCAATAGGGATATTTGTCCATTATAAGAATAGAATGGACATGTTCAAACTATGTACACACACAAACACACATTTTGTTAATGAAAAACTTGTTGGACAACTAAATGAAGGGTGGAGCACTGAAACAGACCATGATACTGCAAGTGGAACCAATGAGAGGGAAAGGATTACCATTTCCTAAAACTCCTTAGTGCACTTTTTGCAAAATTTCATATTTGAAGAAATTTCCCCTTTTCTCCTTTTTCAAAAAACCAGTTAATACAGGGAGATGGTAGTTGGGAAACCAACCACCCACAATGAATGGAAGCATGTGAGACTGGATAGGATGGCTTGGGACTATCATCCAAGGTACAACAGAGTACCCACCTCATTTTGGGGATTGACCCACGGAAGGAGAATTCGTGAACCTTGGGGAGAGGAAACGATAAACAAAGAGTTGAGGAGTGGAGGAGGAGAACATAGAGGAGCGAGCATATATTGTGGGCACATAGTTAACTATTCAATTTTTGAGCAGAGAGAAAACCCCAACCCAAATTGGAAAGAGGGACACAAATCTAGTGCCTGCTAGATAGGAAAATCGATACAAAGAAGGGAGGGCTCTGAGGAACTATGTAGCAGAGAAGAGACTCCCAGTGCAGAGGTTATCCAACCGAGAAGGATACTTAGGACATTTGTGGAGGCCCTGACTTGGTGGGTAGAAAGGTTATTTCTCTGTTGTTGACTTCCTCTAAAGGAGAGTGGCCTTCACACTCAACCTAAAAATTTCCCCTTAGGAACTTCAATTTCTTGGCGATATCATGTTCTGGCATGAGGGTGGCATGCTATAAATATATTTATGTAATAGAGCCTATGGTTGAGTGGAAAATCACTCACTCTTATTCAACTGATATGGCCGACAGTTGTGATCAGATAAGTATTAACTTATGCTTTGCATGATTAAAGACCTACTAAATCTATGAAATATGCATATTTCTATATTTCATGAAGATGAAACATTCACATGCAGAGATGCATACATAATGACTTGAATGAATGTTCTGAATTTCCTGTATATTTTTGGGTAAATTTCCATGATAGTTGTCTACTTTGAATGCATATACAATTAACCTATAATTTCATGGCCAAATCTCCAAGTATGGCTTGTATTGAATGAAAAGTTTGTACACTTGGGAAGTTGAGGTCTTCCCTAAATTATCTATAACTTGAGAACTAGTAATGGCGAGGACCAACCTTGTGGTCTGATCTGTGAAAATCATTGGAAGATGGAGTGACAAAAATCAAGGAGAAAATCATCTAAGTGTTAAGAGTCAATATTGACTGTTTGTCAGATATCGAGAGTAAATATCGACCGTCTATCGAGAAATTGTGTATCAAAAAGATATTGAGGCACGACATAAGGTTGAGCTTGAAGGTGCAAGAATGAAATCCTATCAGACTATGGGATTCATGAAATTTAGGAGGCGTGGTAGTGTGACACTCTGATGGAATAATTC
>ML785112.1:583907-598132 GCA_009831015.1 Picea engelmannii | reverse complement strand
TGTAATATAGGATTCATAAGACAAAAAGATCATACAAATCCTCTTGAAGAGGAGGAAGAAACAATAGAAATTTCTCAAGTTGATGAAGATGATCAGTATGAGGAAGAGTTGGCTCATAAAGATGCTGGATCTTGTGAACTTACACAAGAAGAAGATATTCAACATCACGGTCAACCTGCAAAAGAGATAGAAAGGAATGATTGTTGTTTTATCCAGAAAATACAGAGACCACCTTCTCATTTAACTAAAGAAGAGATGGGTCTTCTCCTACACAACTATGTTGCAGCCCCTACTCACACAGATTTGCAGTTTTCACACAGTCTCGAATATGAGTGTCAAACTTCTTCCATTTCTGAAAATGTAAATCTGTTTTTAAATGATGACAGTCATGTATTTCATGGAACTTTACAGGAAGTTAGTGAACCTATTTATGATGATTTCCTGCCAGAAGATCAGATTTTAGACTCTGCTTTGTTTCATGAAAAAGATACGGTTTCCATGTTTAATAATCCTGAAGTAAGTTTGTTGTTCGAAAATGCTTTAGATTGTGATTTGCAGAAGTATGATTCTGAAATAAACAGTATGCCAGAGATAGTAACAAAGTGTCCTTTGCTTGAGAGATCCACAGTTGATGTCCCGAGTTTTTGTCTGACTGATGACCCTCTTGAGTTATTTGCTGAACCTAAATATGATGAGTATAGTGATGATTATTTCGTCATTAATGTAGAACAACTTGCTGTGGATTTTTCATGGAGGGATGAGGGTCTTTAGACAAGATTGTGCCATGATTTGGAGATGCCATTGCAGATGATCTTGAAGGGTGCTCATATATTCTCTTCAAGAATGATCCTAAGCATTATAAATCAGAACATAGAGTAGTCCTGGATGTTTTAAAACCTCAGGACGATATATTTTTCCAAGATCCTTTTGCTGATCTTTTAGATTCATTTAATGGAGGAGTATGCTATGCCATGGATATTTGGTTACAAGAATTGATGAAAGGTTAAAAAATTCATGATCACCAACAGGTCAGATGGGAGTTGTCAGTTTCCTTTTTCAGCCTGCTCAAAGAAAGTGTGAGAAAATTTCAAATAAGTAGACAATTATTGGATTGGATTCACTGGCATTTTCATATCATTTGATTCAGTGGGAATTTTTCAGTAGTTTGAGCAGGTGATGTATATAAATAAGCTTGACTTCAAGCATTAGATTACAGCGGTGGTTTTCAATATGTTTTTAGTTCAGTTTTGAATCTAGTATGGTTTTGTTTTAAAGCATTACGACTCCATAGCCCAATGGATGAATAAGCGGTTTTTCGTTCCGAAAAGATGCAAGTAAAGTGACAGGGTTCAAAGTTTGATAAGGATGATTTTGGGTCGCCCAATGGATGAAGGCACTTGGTCTACTGTTCTTGGCGCTTTACAGGAAAGAACCATCCCTAGATGGAGCCTATTTTGGAACAAATATTGAAATTTTGTCTTTCAGTAGCTTAGGAGGAAAAAATTTATAGTGTTTAGCTACCGAAAGTGCAGACTTTCAGTAGCTTAAATCTCAGTTTTCATATGCCTTTAACTGCCAAAAGTGTATTGGCCGAGACTAAGCACTCAAGCGTCACATGGAGGAAGAGATCAAGAGGAGGCACAAAAAAAAATAAAAACAAAAAATAAAATGCAATAAACGGAAATAAAATCACTAAAATAAGGTTTTACAAAATGCCACATCATCATTTCGGGTTTCGGCCATCGGAGGTTTGGTCGACAAAATTTTTGTTTTCTATTTCCCGAAACCCGAAATCCCGAAATCCTGAAATCAAGGTTTCAGGACTTTCGGTGGTTTACGAAGCTCCGAAATTGCACTGTTAGCCACCGAAAGATAGGACTTTCGATAGCTAAGATACCTTTGTTTTTGACGTGTTAGCCACCGAAATCGCAGATTTTTCATATGCAAAAAACTGCCTCAGCAAAAAATCAGTTTTCTCAGCCATGGAGAGGCCGTTTTGGGCGCTCAAATGGTCGATTGACATACAAAGATCCTAGTGTTTCCATTGGTGTATTCATATTTTCATTTGGATCTTGGGAAGGCAGTCAAAAGTCCCCCGAAAGAGGAGGTTTGTTTTCAGAAATGTGGTGTTTTTTACTGTGCTGAGTCATCATTTTCAAATGATGATTTTGAGCGACTCGAATATCATTTTGAGAAACGGTGGGAGGTTTTTGTGCCTAACACATCAGATATCAATAACCTCCCTTAGTTTTCCTACAGGTGTCACATATTGGGAGAATCGAATCCATCTCCGAGCCTTAATTTTTGGATCTCAGAATTTCTCCGTTTGACACATGTTTTTGAAAGGCAGATCTGGGGAAAATGGAAATGGATCTCAGGAAATTGAGAGAGATTTTTGGTCAGAAAAAAAAGATGAAAAAAAACCTCTTTCATTTTATACACAACTGTCACGATTCAAGAGATACAAAACCATAACCGCAGCCCCAGTTTTCAGCAGTTCGACCCATTTTCTATGGTAGAATGTTTCTGAATTTGATGGTAACTGTTGTTATCTTTTAGGAGGATTTCGACCTCAATACCTACATGAAATGCCTGTTCATTTCTAGAGGGATTTATTTTGGAATCCAAATCATTTTTCAGTTATTCGAAAGGGGGCAGAAGACATATATTATTGTATCTTCTTGAAGAAAAAGACGGAACAACCAGGGAGCCTTTTGGAGGCTGGGTTTGTAATGCATTCTTTTTCAACAAATATAGAACAGAGTGCCAAGAGATTATACACCTTGTCACTGTCTAATTCTATCTTCTTCTTGTGTTATTGTTTTTGAAGTTTTCATCACTTCTCTTTCTTCCTTCCATTCATTAATTCATCTTGTAATTGTTACAATTCAGTAATACTTCTGTTGTAGCTAATTTAAAGCCTGCCTTAAAGTGCAGTTTTTCCTCTGTTTTGCCGTGAGTAGAACAAGACCTACATCTTAATTGTTTTGCCTTATTTACAAGTTTTATTTGTTCATAGCTTTTCCTCTGTCTTGCTATGAGTGAGACAAGACCTATGTTCAGATATTTGAAGTTTGGTGTTATTTCTTCTATTGAAAGGAGGACCAAACTTATTAGAATTAGATACCTAGCTTTTTCTTTCAGTTTTGTTCATCCCCTATATTCTATCCATCCTCATGATTTTAAAATGAATTAGAAAAACGAGGTCATGCCTTTTCATTTCTGATCTATAAATGAGTGAAATGACTGTTTTAGACCTAGTTCTAGAAGCCTCCTATGACTGATCAATCAACAAAATTTATTTCTTTTAAAATGTGCTAAGGCTTGGCTCTTTTACAGCCTAGAGTCAACTCTTGCGACAAAAAGGGGATTATATCCCATAGATGGATGCTGAAACCCCAACCAGGGGTAAGAAGAGATTGAAGACTTGCACTAGGAGAAAGAAGGACGTTTCCTTTGGAGGCATCCTGGCAGACCTAGACCCAGGGGACCTTGCTCTTCCAACATGGACGTTATCCCTTGAGGGCCCCAGACGTCATCATGATAGCCCTAAACGTCATCCATAGCTAGGGTTTCATATTTGGAGGCATTTGTGAGCCTGGTGGCATGTGTGAGAATAATTTTAGTCCTTTGGAGGCCAAGCGTTCCACTTTCCCTGCTCAACGTTCCACTTGTGGGGCTCAACGTCACCCTAGAGGGGCATGGCGTCACCCTTGGAGTCATTCTTAGATGCAAATTAATTTTATTTTGTCCAAATTTAATTTGTGGCTAGGTCGGCTCAACAATTATGAACATAAATTAATTTTAGGTTAAATTTTGTATAAATAAGCAAAAAGTGACATTCATTTTCATAACAACTGGTCCTTGGAGACAAGAGGTCTAAAATTTTCATCCTATTGGGGTTATTGGCTGAAATTGCAAGGTGCCACTTTTATTTAAGGCTAATTTTTGTAACTTGGATCAATTTTGGAAGTTTTATGGTGATCTTGCATGGTATTCTCATGATTATTCTTGGTGCAAGTAAGTGAAGTCTATATTTGTCATCTATTGAATGGTTTATTGTATGGTTTTATTTGATCATACAAGATTATGAATTTGCATGGTTTATTTAATGCTTGAAGTAAGAAACTTAAGTTGCTACTTTCTTACTTTTTATTTGCCAATCTTTTCATTGAATTAATCTAGTAACTAGTGAAACATAAAGCCCTAAATTGATAGCACTCTAAGGGTTTTGACTTAGTTATTGTTACATAAGTTTTTACTCCATACGAAAGCTAAGGAGAGAAGGAGCTAGGGCCTAGAATTTCCTACACCCTAGCATCTTGTCTCTTGAGGTCAAATCCTAGAAGGACTTAAGTTACTACTTGTCCTAGGCCTTTTCCCTGTTAGAATTTTGTGCATCATCATCATTGATTTGAAGCCTTAGAAGAATCTATCCACCTTGACTCCATTACCCTCGAAGGAACTAGTCCCCTTCTCCTATTCCTTGACAAGACTACACTCAACTTCACTTGCTATCTCTACTAACTCAGACTAACTTACTAATATGGTTTTAAGGTACTAACTTGCCGTTGTTACTAACACTGCTACAACCATTATATAGCAACTCATTTTAGTTTACAAGTTAACGAAATTAACGCGAAAATTGCATGAAGCAAAGTACTATCAACTAGAGTTAAAGTGTGCCTAAATTGCTCTTTACAAAGTGCATTTCTAACGGTTTCTTGTAGCTGTCATCAATCTTGTTTTGTTGTTGTTACAGTCACTTTTGACAACATGTTAAACTCATTTTCTGATTGATAAGAAACCCAAAATTTGTACTAGGCAAACCACAATCAATAAATGCTAAAAGTGTTCACTCAATTGCCTTAGCAAGGTACTTTTCTGAAGTTATTTACTGCTGTCATAACTGTTAATTTTCTGATGTTATAAGTAATTTGATAGCCTTTTAAAATCATTACTTGGCTTCTATTAATCTAGAAATTGTAAGTGACAAAAGTATTATCATTGCAAGGTATTTATATTTTATTACATTGTCCTTATAAGTTACAATTTCTGGATTTATCACTGTTGCTACACATCTATCTTTTATGCATAAACTTATTTGGTAGTAGACTTTTATATTGAAGTCAGTGATTGAAAGCATTGATAGAATTGGTTATCATATAATGTTTGCTGTTTCTTTGGTAAAGGGAAGGTATCATTCACCTTATTTCCCCTTAACCCCTTGACACAACCATTCAAAGTGTCTTCATTCATTTGAGTGACCTAGAGAGAGGGGTGGTATTACCTTGTCTTATCATCCTTCATCAACCAACTAGGTCTCGAGGACGTCTCCCTTGGAGTGAGGTTTTCCTTCTCCTAAAGAGAAAGAGGTACCTTATTGGGGCGACAATGATAGGGTTACCTACGTGTTACGTCAATCTAAGCCTACTTGCCTTTAGGATTTTGGCAAGTATAGATTGCGAGATAAAAAACCCAATGCAGGAGAAAACCACATAATGATTTTTCTTATGTGTCTTTAAGAATTACATTCATTGGAAGAACCAAGTTCCTTTGTTATCCAGCTACAACTGGAAGGAGGCTCCTACCCCCTATATTTTCAGGGTACAACCCGATGGAAGCTACAACTCCCTAATTCTTTGTCTACAACCAGAAGGAGGCTACAACCCCCTATGTTCTCCGACTACAACCGAAAGGTGGCTGCAACCACCTATCCTTGTCCCATCCTGCCACCCTAAAATATAAGTGTCAAATGAAGAAACCACTGCCACACTGTCACTGTGAGATATACCACTGCAAACCTGTACCAACCTGTACCACTGACCTATAGCCAACCTGTACCAACATGTACCACTGACCTGTAGCCAACCTGTACCAGTGCCTTGTAATCAACCTGTATCTGTATGGAGCTAGTACCAACCAAAAACAACATATACACCACCTATCTGTTCTGCAACATGCATATGTACGCGCCCTATCTATAATGCAACCCGCATATGTACACGACCTATCTGTACTGCAACCTACATATGCCTTATGAAACAAGGGTTTTCCACTTTTGCTGAAACTCAAACACTCTGCTGCCTCTTGTCAACTCAACCTGCAACTTGTCACTATGTGTAACCTATAGCTTTTCCCTATGCATACATCCTCATACATATCCCTTAAGCAAATGTATCTATATCTCTCTAGTCACGTTCCATACAAGTATAATCAAGAACAAGTATAATGACCCTCACATGGACTAGGCATCAAACCATTTCTGATATACAACCTCTCAATACATCAACCACTTCACAAGTACAACCTCTCAACCATGTACCACAAAAACCCTTAACCATATGCCAATAAATACAACATGTGCCTCACACTAACAAGATGTATCAAAGATAAATATTGATTATACCAGCACTATATTTCTGTAGATCTGACTTATATAGAAAGTCCCATGCAACCACTAATATCTCTAGGGAAAATCCTCAAACCCCCATAACCATTTCTCATGTAGACAACAAAATCCAACTACTCATAGAAATAAGACATACCTTTTGAACCAATAGATAGATCTGATGTACCTGATTACTGTAGACCTTCTTGGGAGCTTTCTTTCAGGCTCTAAAGACCTGACATCTTCATCTTCTCAAGTTTCTATGGATTTTTCCTCATGTATGTGCCCTATTATACTACTATCCCACGTACATACGTGTCCTACTCCACTGCAACCCACGTACACCTAAAAAACTAGGGTTTTTTCAGTATTTTCTGTAATTCTGAAACTTTCACCGTCAACCCTTCGTGCTACCTCATACTTGCACAACTTAAGATGTATCAATTATTACCTGCAATAAACCTTACACAATAATAGATATTCGATGTGCTCAATAGGTGCTAACAGGAGAGCCTTGCTCTCTTATTTATACTTTCATGCAAATTCCTCAAGGGGTTACCTTCTAATAAACTTAACCCAATTTCCTTCTTTTAGGGCTAACCCACTTCTAAGCACTTGTCCACTTCTAACCCGCTTTGCTACAAATAGTAAAATCTCCACTTCTAGTTGCAACTAATTTATTTTTAATTATTTTCTTATTGCAAAAACTTAACCCATGATTAACTCCTAGTTTCACTCACTTGACTAGTCAACTTTTTCTAGGAACTTCTAGAATAATTTTGACTTCTTTGACCTTCTAGATAACTCATGAGGGTTCTCCAACTTCACAAGGCCATAACTCTCTAACCGTGAGGAGTTATGTGGCATTCCACATATCACCAGAAATGGAATGACATGTACTATCCATATTGAATAATATTACCTAAAAATATATTAATCTTCATACCATTATACATCAATCAAATTGAAGTCCCTTATCCATACTGTTGGGGCTACCACAATTTTCTACTTGACTTGCTTAAAGGGTTGACATCAATGACAACCAACCCAATTAATCAACATGATAAACCACTGAGATCTATCGTTCAATGCACAAATTCACGGTTGGGAAAGCATGCACATAAAAAATACAAGTGGTTCTTAAGTGTACATAGGCTGACCACCCTTGTAACCCTTGTTGGTACCCCTTCGAGTGGTAGTGCATCAGATAATACTTATGCAGGGACTGACCCTAGGCATCATGAAACCCTCCTAGCTCAATCAATTAGCCACTCGAATACTATAGTGTCATCGAGAACAACACCCGGGAAGATACTCTCTAGTACCTGGGTAATCAGGTAGTATGTCTAAGGGTACGGTCGAGCCTCCTTAGTTGGTGCCCTGAGATATTGGGCCAAGTATTACTATTGACCCCACACATATATTGGAGAGCTGTAACATAGGGAAAACCCTTGTTTGTAGGTACCCTGCAACAAACCATAACCTTGGGGAAAGACACAACATAGAACAAAACAACACAAAAAGAGCACAAACAAGATCCATTGCCGCACAACCTACTCTCCTGCATTTTGGTTATGAAATTCCTACATCTTTCTTCCTATTAAGAATTTGGACATTCTGACACTACAAAATTATTTAGACTAGAGTAGAACTACATAGAAGTAAAAAAAAAAGGTCTTGGGATTGACAACACCCTTATTTGAGACTTATCCCATTAGCTTCCTCTTTTCACCCTGACCACAATGATAGCTATAATTTTTCATCCTTTTTCTAGACCCGAACCCCTTACCCCCTTGTTTATGACCTATACCATTGGCTTCCTTTTTTCACCCCGATCATAGTGATCCCTATCAATTTTAATCCTTTTGGACATGATATCCTTCCCAACACCCTTCTTTTCCACTTATCCCATCATAATGTGCTCCACCACTCGCTCTCAAACTGTTGAAGAGTGAGACACTAAGATAAAAAAACTATCTGATGATGTCTCTGAGATCAACCAGACCTTGGGGGAACTTCGCCAGTTCCAACACCATTTTTCAGACATGGATCACATCATGACCAACCTAGAATCCCTTACCCAACACCTTGGATTGTTTGACAAGGGTAAGAAACCAGAGTCCAACTTTGAAGTCCCTCATTCATCTCATTATGAGAGTACTCATAATTCCCACTCTCCTTGGGGTTCGCTAAACTCTTGGAATAAGCTTCCAAAGGTGGAGATGCATAAATTTAATGGATCTGACCTAGCTGGGTGGGTCTCCCAATTACTAGAACACTACTTCTCCCTCCATAATATTTAGGATGATGAGACCAAAATCCATGTAGGTGTTCTATACTTAGATCAAGAATGCTAGTAATGGTGGAAGTGGCATAAGAAATGCTATCCAGGACATCCCACTTGGAACATGTTCACCAAAGCTATTTGTGCATGTTTTGATCAAGAATATCATTATTTGGGGTGCCTCACCAAGCTGAAACAAATAGGCTCGGTCATCGATTTCATTGCAACATTTGAACAATCGACTATCAGAACTGATGGCTTATTTGATGAGTTCTATTTTGAATGTTTCACAAGTGGATTAAAGGAGGCAATTCATGCTCATGTTTGCATGCATCATCCTATTAATTGGTTGCAGGCTTGAACCTTAGCATTGGAAGATGATACCATTCTTCAGACACAACCCCTTCGTTCTTCCATCCCCAACCATCCTCATCTAGGGGCTACCACTGCTCCCACTCAAACCTTGAAGGTTTAAAAGGTGTCTCCAACAAAAATGGTAGAACATAGGAAACACATGATTTGTTATTACTGTGATGACAAATATGCATGAGGACATAAATTTTGTGAACATAAGTTCTTCCAGATTGATGGGTCAGAGGAATGAATTTCCAATGAGTCCCTTGAGGCCAAGGATAATGAGCCCACTCTACCCCTTTCGGACACCATTTCCCCTCTGGTGGAACCGAAAGAACTTGCCATCTCTCTCCATGCTATTGCTGGTATTTCTGCTCCACAAACATTAAATATCAAAGGATACATCAAAGAAAAATCAATAGTCATGTTGATTGATAGCAACATGTTGACGGGCATAAATGAAACACCATCAACTGGAAGGTTAGATCCAGACTAGGGTTGTCTAATTAACCCAAGCCGTTTGGTATGATCTGACCCGATGGGTTTAATGGCTCTGTTAGCCAACTAAAGTTCTAAAAACAGTAAAAGAAATAAAATAATCTAAAGCTATGATTCTAACAAATTATATATTACTTACTAATGTTTATTAAAAAAAAACATGAATATACAAATGATTATAAACAATCTATATACAGTTTACAATGTTTACTTGAAATCTTGCGAAAATGAATGTTCATAATAATGTTTCAAAATAAGATAAAGTAAGAACATAAATCTTTTTGTTTTTTTAATGTTTAAAGATTTTAAACTAATAAATACTAAGCAAATACAATTGAAACAATGACACAAAAACAGTCAAAGCTAATTAATGCAATCATCGTCTCATTCATATATAAACAAATCTGAATAAAAGAAAGCAATGCACCTACTAACCTCTCATTGATCAACAGTTCTAAGATAAATTCATCTCTCTGTATTGTATGAGCTCCTCTTAACCCGTGTCAAGTGTAAACCTATGACAAAAGCAAGCATAATACTTCCTGAAGAAATTCAAGGAAGTATTTCATATTCTCGAGCGAGTTTATAACGGCAGAAAGACAAATAATTATATATCTTGTGACCTTGAAATGTCCAATAACTGAAAATGAAAGAAATTTCAATTCTCAGGAATGGTGTTACCAACTATTTAGCATCAGATGTAAACTCAAAATACTTGAATAGATGATCAGTCATACATATAAACTAAACCAAAAGATAATGAACAACATAAAGAAAAGCATGATATAAAATATTATGTGCATAACTGACTAAAGCTAATTTGACACAGATGACATTTCACATCAAGAAATTACATGAGAAGACAATGAAAAAACACTGCAAAGTCTACACATGACGAAAGTCAAAGAGTAAATTGCTTTCTCATATAGTTTCAACAAAATATGTTCATCATATGGTCCAGGAAGAATTTTTGGGATAATAGACTCTTAAAGATTGAAAACATTAATATATAAATGATAACAATTAACCATGTATAGATAAAACAAGACTAAAACTAATTTAAATCAATGCATAATCAATTATTCAAAAAATATGAAGATATTATAATGAAAATAAAACCATTTTACTCACAGGACAAAAGCCATTATGCAACCTGAAATTCCATATTCTTCTTTGAAAATACTTGTCCATTCTCCCAAAGATTCCAACCATCCATTAATCCATTTGAAAAGAAAAAAGTTTACAAAAGAAATAATATACATAATATAAATGATAAAAATCCTCCTTTGAATTCCTTGGATCTCCATGGCTCTGAACTTTCTCATATATTTATACAATGAATGAACAGTCTGGGCGTCACTAATAATTTCTGCCACCTGAAATTTACCTCGTAAAGAGACACAGATATCTCTCAAATCGTGCATTGGTTTGGGAAAATTCCTCCTTTTATGCTAAATGGGTCAATTTTGGAGATGGGTTTTCAACCGTTTCTTTTGATTCCTCATGGTTTGGCTGCAATCAGTCTTGCAAAATCGTCTGTCTGTTCTTGACGCTTTTCTAATTTTTATCTATTGTTGTTCACAAATTTATTTGCAACAATCCAATATTATTTTTGGATCCATCATCTTGAACATATTTAGATAATAAAATCAGACCATGATTAGATCCGTACCAAATAACTGATAATAGAAATCTGTGAAACAAAAAGAAACCTAAATTAATAACCTAAAAATTGTGAATAAAACAAAATATAGAATGATAAAATAAAAAATGAATTTAAACTAACTATAAGTTCTAAACAAACATTGTTTATATTTTTCTTTCAAATATGATCTTAAAATTCTAGAAGCTTTAAGTTGATGGAGAGGAGAAAAATATTAATTTTGGGTTTTCACAAAATCAAACAAATGATAGACAATTCTTTTTTTTTTATTATTTTTATTTTGAATGAGATGCAAAATGAAAAAAAGAATTTAATTAATTAATCCCACCAAATGATTTTTTGAAAATGAGAAACCAACCAAGATATTATTTGATGAAGTATTGAACCCATTATTCAAAATAGTCAAACTTGCTAATGAGCAAGAAAATGAACACATAATCATAATTTAAACGAAAGTAAATAGTTGATAAAAATTAACGTTTTTGTTTAAATTGAGATTTCTATGCTCGTTTCTAACTTTTTATATATACTCTTGTAATGAATGTCTCATACTATAGTGAATGTCTTAATTTTGTCTCAAAGCAAGCCAAGGTATGGAACTATTTGAAAAGGTTGATTCTGTAGCTCATTATAATTATCAAGATTCTAATGGGGGCCCTTCAAATTTTGTTAAAATTTAGGGGGAGTTGTTGGAGACCAACAAATGGTGACTTACTGGGTGAAGCAATTATCTCTGATCTGGTAAGATTTCATCTCAGGGAAGAAGAAAAAGGCTTGGATATAATTTTAAGCTGCTTTGAAACAAATCCACTTTAATATTACACAATGTTAAGACTAGCTCAGATTTATAGAAAAGTATCAGAAAAGAAGAAAATAATTCTTTTACAAAGGATTATAACTTGAAATTATGTTTTAATCAAAGAGTCACAATGTTTATAAAAGGACTTGAATACCGTTGACAAAGTCACTGCTGCTAGCAGACGTCCATAGCCTTGACAGGGATGTCATTTAACCCACTCAAATGCTTTAATCCCATCCAATAGTTGTATCCACAAGATGTATACTTCCATAAAAGTTAATTTAAAAGCATATACCTGTTACCTCTCGACCCAACATTGCTTTGTTCCAGCAGGCCTATTCAGTACCCCGAAGAAGTTGTCTTGTTATCATGTGTGCATTTACCCGCTGCCAACGAGCCTGTTCAGTACCCCGACGAGTTTACACACTCTTCCCACACATAAGTGCTTTCAACCCTCTTATGCCACTTTTAAATAATAATACAATTATAGATTTATTGATGACAAAGAGAGTGGGGTGATACTGGAGGTTAATTGCAATACAGGTGAACAGTTGATCATTTTTTTTTATTTGCTTTCAAAAATGGAAGTTTTATCGTGGTTTAGAGATTTTAGATTTCATTTAATAAATCATCTAGAGAATGGGGAAGAACTTAAAAGTGTTTCCTTAAGAATATGGATGGCCTAAAAAGTCTAAGGATAATCGTAATTCCCAAAGATCTTGACACAGTTCAGGGGTAATACTCTGACAAAGACCGTTTATGATTTCATAGTACTCAACTGACTTACAAATCAATTATTTGAGTTGAACCTTAACATCGAAAACTGTTTGAAGTGTTTCAAATTAATTTCAAAAAAATAAGTCTTGAAATGAATGCTTCCTTCGACAATCTCTCTTTGATCAGAAATATAATTATTCAAAAAGATAGACAAGAAGAAAGTTCAATCAAAGAAAGCAAAAAAACAAAAAAAAAACAAACACACAACAAACTGAACCAGATTTTATTAATGGGATTCAAAATCAGAAGTATATCAAAATAAACAAAATCGAAATAACAAAAGCACACTTTCAGAAACACTTTTGGCCAAAGATAAACCTGGGCTTTGGCATCTACCAGCATCCCACTATAAAATAAATGAAGAACTAAATCATATAAAATCTCATGTGCGGGCAAGTTTTTTTCTTAATATAGTGATGCATAAGATGTTACTTTGACCAACATTATTATTAAAAATAAAAGAGACTAAAAGAAAATAAAAAAATCCTTACTAATATGAGTGCAATCCTACTCGTTAATGGCAGAAGTGTCCTCAGACACACAATTTTATTAATAGGAAAAGAAATTACATAAGAAACATTGCAAGAGTTTACATCCCAACAACCCAATACTCTTGCAATGAGAAATATATAGGCTAAAAGTCCTAACAAACTCAAGATATGGATCACTTATGAAATAAACAAGTGTCCATTTACAATAAATGCTATCTTAACATTCTTAAAACAAATCTCCTAATTTAGAGCCTAAAGATACGACACCTCTCTAGAGTCATATCTTTTACAACAATAATGTATCTCTAAAAGTCTACATTTTTTTATCAAATGTTCTAGATTATTAATTTAATATTCTAAATTAATAATCAATTTATTCTAACTTTATAAACTATGATAATTGTATTTTTGGATTATCTAACATTCCCCCCTATGATCCAAAAATACATTACAACAGATACCAAGTTCAACCCTGAACTTAGTAAATTTTATTCTACCAAGAGGTTTCGTGAAAATGTCAGAGATCTGATCTTCTGAAGGACAATAAATTGGCTTGATGACATCCTTTGCAATAAGTGATCTGATATGATGATACTTGGTGTCCATGTGCTTTGTCTTTGAATGAAAAACTAGATTCTTGGCAAGCTTAATGGCTGACTGGCTGTTGATGAATAATGATGTAGCTTCTGTTTGAGAAATGCCCAAGTCCTGTAAAATCCTGCGTAACCAAACAATTTCACATGTTTCTTCCCATGCTGAGATGTATTTTGCTTCTGCTGTAGAAGTAGCAACTGTAGTTTGTTTCTTACAATTCCAAGATACTGTTGCAGAACCCATGTTCATTAAATAACCTGATGTTGATGCGCGATCATCAATACTCCCTGCAAAATCAACATCTGAAAATCCACCAAGTACAAAATTTTTAGTCTTTTTGTAAAGAAGACCAAAATCTTTTGTTCCTTGGATAT
>ML785112.1:485692-557164 GCA_009831015.1 Picea engelmannii | reverse complement strand
TTTAACAACAAGAGACTAGCATTTTCATCAAACTTTTCTTTAGTCTCACATGACTAGTTTTGGATTAGTCAACAACCCTAACTTGAAATAATCATAACTTTGTACATGTAATGAATAAAGATATGAAAATGATACACAATGTTCTTTAGTGTGTTTTATACAATTCCTCCAGGTTTCACTACTTGGAACCTTTCATAAAAGGAGTTATAGAAAAAATGGCATACCTTGCTGAATTATGGATTATTCTAGAGAGTGACATTGTAGAGCGTGCCACACACGTAATATTTGTTGAATTGATATGAAACTATTGCAAAGAATACTACATACTTTACTCTAACCAAAACATTTTGTATTACTGCATTTGGATCTGTTATGAAGAAGTTATGATTTGTTTACCTGAAACACCTATTTTAGACTAGTTTCAAGACTAGCCACAAACCCTATGTTCCACGGAGTCTAAATCCACATATACAATGACCCACAAGATGAATTATTTACCACAGATACTTGGATATGTTTCCTAAATGGCATAGGAATTTCACGGTTTGAATCATTCTATAAAAAAAGTTATTGCGAAAATGGTGAGATGACCTGTAAATAATATACCTTAGAAAACATCATCAAAAGAATTTATCATTCCTTGAATTCCGGCCTTATTTTCTTCACCTTCCCTCATAAATTCAGCTTAGATATCCTGTGGTTACCTTAGACACCTATATATATTCAATATTCTCAAGTGTGATCTAAAATGAGAGAGCCTTTCCTCTTATTTATACTCTCCAAGTAGCTTACTTAAAAACATCTTCTAGGTCACTTTGCCCACTTTCCTTATTTTAGGGTTAACCCACTTCTAATTTCTCCATTAAATTTATTATTTAAATAATTTATTTTGTATTCACTTTGAATTATAGTACACTCATCACTTCACTTTATTATTTACCTTATAAAATCTCTTAAAACACTTTGACTACTTTGACCTTTTGGGGCTTCTAGATGACATATGAGGGTCCTCCAACTTCGTAAGGCCATAACTCTCAAACCGTGAGGAGTTATGTGACATTCCACATACCACCAAAAATGGAATGAAATGTAATATCCATATAGAATAGTATTACTTGAAAATATATCAAAACTCATACCATTATCCATCAAACAAACTTGGGTCCATTACCCAAACCTGGGTTCTCCAACTTCTTATGGCCATAACTCTCTAACCGTGAGGAGTTATGTGACGTTCCACATACCACCACAAATGGAATGAAATGTAATATCCATATATAATAGTATTACCTTAAAATATATTAAAACTCATACCATTATACATGAAACAACCTTGGGTCCATTACCCAAACCTTTGTGCTACCAGAATTTACTAACAAAATTTCTCCAAGGGTTGACATCAATCACTAAGGGTTGACATAAATATAAAATATCACTCTCCAATGGTTGAAATCAATGAAAAACAAGAATCCAAACCAGCTATCCATCAACCTAAGCCAACTGTCTGACACATGTATCCCTTTTCTCAAAAAAATGAAATAGAAAAAATAGTGTAGGAATTATTGGAAGGATGGGTAGTTCGCCCCAGTAACAACCCATACTCCTCCCCTATTGTAATGGTCCTAAAGAAGGAAGGTTATTGGCACATGTGTCCATATTTTGGTTCCCTTAATAAATTGATCATTAAGGATAATTTTCTGATTCATGTCAGTGATGATTTGTTGGATGAGCTCCAGGGTGCCTGTTTCTACACCAAATTGGATCTTTGCTCAGGTTATCACCATATTAGAATGAAGGAAGCATGTATTTTGAAGACCTCTTTAAGAACTAATGAAGGCCATTATGAGTTCTTGGTAATGCCTTTTGGGCTTTAAAATTCTCCATCTACCTTCCAAAGTCTTATGAATAAACTCTTGAAGACCTACCTCTAGAAGTTTTTTCTGGTTTCTTTGATGACATTCTTATTTACAACTATACTTGGGAGTCCCATATTCAACATGTTGACAAACTGATCCAATTGTTACAGGACCATCATTTGTTTGTTAAGAAGTCCAAGTGTTCTTTTGGGGCAAGTGAGGTCAAATACTTGGGACACATTATCAACCATGACAGAGTATGCGTTGACCCCAACAAGATTCAAACCATGCATGATTGGCCATGTCCTAATACCTTGAAAAGTCTCCAAGATTTCCTTAGCCTCACAAGATATTACTAGAAATTTATCCATCATTATGGAAAAATTTCCAAGCCATTGATGAACCTTATTTAGAAGAATGCATTTAAGTGGAACCTGTTGGATTACTGAGAGGGGGAGTGAATCAATAATAGAGAAATTTAATCCTTTTTAACCATATAATCCAAGTGTTATATCAATGAAGCATTATCATCCAAAAACTACAGAGTATATAAGCAATGAACAAATGAACAATCATACACATACACAATACACCAATGTTTTACATGGAAACGCAAATCGGGAGAAAACCATAGAATTCTTTTTCTTATATGTCTTGAAGAATTACATTCATTGGAAGCACCAACTTCCTTTGTTTTCAGCTGCAACTGGAAGGAGGCTCCACCCCCCTAGTTTCTTAGGCTACAACCTGAAGGAAGCTCCAACTCCCCAATTCTCTGGCTACAACCAGAAGGAGACTACAAGCCCCTATGTTCTCCGGCTACAACCACCTGTCCTTGCCCCGTCCATTCACCCAAGTAGAAGTAGAATGATGGAACCACTGTCACGTATCACTTTGAGATATACTACTGTAAACCTGTACCAATAAATCTGAACCATGCATCAACCATGCATCAACCTGTACCTTAACCTGTAATCAATCTGTACCATAAAAAAGTGCATCAACCATGCACCAACCTGTACCAAACAACCTGTAATAAACATGTACCATAAACAAGTGCATCCAACCATGTAACAAGTATGTACCAATCATGTGTCGACTACTCATCAACTATGGCTCATCAATATGTACCAACATCATCAACTATACACCTCATGTATGTGCCAACTCATCAACTACTTGTCTCAACCATGTACTTAACATGTACCTTAACCAAAAGCCCTCATCAATTTCATCATCCAAATATGATTTGTAGATCTGTAATAGACCTGGTGTATATGATCACATTCCTGCAAACCTTCCTTAACTTTAACAACAAGAGACTAGCATTTTCATCAAACTTTTCTTTAGTCTCACATGCCTAGTTTTGGATTAGTCAACAAACCTAACTTGAAGTAATCATAAATTTGTACCTATAATGTATAAAGATCTGAAATTGATACACAATGTTCTTAAGTGTTTTTATGAAATGCCTGAAAGTCTCACTACTTAGAACCTCTCAGAAAAGGAGTTATAGCAAAAATGGCACAACTTGTTGAATCCTGGCTTATTCTAGAGAGGGACCTTGTAGAGTGTGCCCTGCACGGAATGTTTGTTGAAATGATATGAAACTATTACAAAAAATACTAAAGACTGTACCCTAACCAACACATTTGGTCTCACTAAATTTTGATCTGTTATGAAGAAGTTATGACGTTTTTACCCGAAACACATGTTTTTGACTAGTTTCAAGACTGACCACAAACACTATTTTCCATGGAGTGTAACTCCCAAAATACAACGACCCACAAACTGAATTTTTTACCACAGATACTTGGATATGTTTTCTTAAAGGAATAGTATTTTCATGGTCTGAATCATTATATAAAAAAGGTTATAGTGAAAATGGTGAGAAAGCACCATCAAAAGAATTTATCCTTCCTTGCATTTCAGCCTTCTTTTCTTCACCTTGCCTCATAATTTCAGCTTAGATATCCTTGATTACCTCATACACCTATATATATTCAATATTCTCAAGTGTGATTAAAATGAGAGAGCCTTGCCTCTTATTTATACTCTCCAAGTAGCTTCCTTAAAAACATCTTCTAGGTCACTTGGCCCCACTTTCCTTATTTTAGGGTTAATCCACTTCTAATTTCTCCATTAAATTTATTATTGAAATAATTTATTTTGTGTTCACTTTGAATTATAATACACTCATTAGTTCACTTTATTATTTACCTTTTAAAATCTCTTAAACCACTTTGACTACTTTGACCTTTTGGGGCTTCTAGATGACATATGAGGGTCCTCCAACTTCATAAGGCCATAACTCTCAAATCATGAGGAGTTATGTGATGTTACACATACCACCAGAAATGGCATGACATGTACTATCCATATAGAATAGTATTATCTTAAAATATATCAAAACTCATACCGTTATCCATCAAACAAACTTGGGTCCATTACCCAAACCTGGGGTCTCCAACTTCTCATGGCCATAACTCTCTAACTGTGAGGAGTTATGTGACGTTCTACATACCACCAGAAATGAAATGACAAGCACTATCTATATAGGATAGTTTCCTTGACAAATTCACTATCCTTCATCTCATTATTCCAAAATTAAGCATGATTTCTCTTGCTTCGCAAAGCATCTTCCCGTGAGGGATTTCACCATAATGGGACCACTTTGGAGTTCATCCATATTTGCTTCTTATCAACCTTGAAAAAACAATAATGAGTCATATTTACATCAAACAATATTGGTTCCATTACCCAAAACTTTGTGCTACAGGGCTTTGTTCAAGGGTTGACATCAATGACAACCAACCTTAATCAACAATCTCCCCCTTTGGCATTGATGGCAACTATAGTGTCCCCAAGGTCGAGCCCCATTGTAAACCATGTTCTGAAATGAATTGTAATTATGTTTTATAGGCTGGTGAGCCAAGTTTTTATAAGCTGGAGGCTTATGTGTTTGTTAGGCCAGGGGGCCTGAGTGTTGAAGGCCATGAGCTTGCTGTTGTATATGTAATCACACAGAACAATTAATAAAATATAAAAACCACCATGTGCAGACCGACCATGATGAATGAGTGAAGGGGGACTAAGCATCCATAGAGTGGGCAAGGAATTAGGGGCTGAAAGGTGGGAAAAGAGGCTAAGTGTTGAGCCTAGGGGGCTTAAGCCTGGGAATAATATTTTAATATTATCCCAAAAGACATGTGCATTTTATGTTTTATCCTAAGTTTCTGGTAAGGGGAAAACATACAAGGGAGATGCGTGCTGGTGGAATGCATGCAGTTTCATGGGTGACAAGTGTCAACCCTGATGCATGTGAATAAAATGGCCAGGGTGAGCTATGAGAAGGGTTACTCCCCCATTCTACCCGATTGTCTGAATGTGTACGGAGCCCTGGATAGTACTACCAACCCGACTCCTGTAGAGAACCTTCGTGTGTCCCTGTGATTCGAAAAGTCTGTGTTTGGCTCTGAGAAAACCGGTGTGTATATTCCCTGAACGAGAAGCCTGCGTGGATTTGGGAAAGAGTCTATGTTTGTTCTGGAAAGTTGGTACACCCCTTCTCTGTTCTAAACTGGGGAGTCTGAATTGACCCCTACGTGGACGGCTCGTCACACATCCTTGAGAATCCAGAATGTGAGTCTATTCCATGTTGCCAAATTGAGAAAACAGAAGTGTCTCATCCCTGCTAAGCTTAGTTATACTGTTGCACTTATCTGGAGCTACCCTGGGGTGTTCGTGTTTGGATCCCGTGGATTGTGGTGGATGTGTAGTGTTTGACCCTATGTGGCTTGTTGACCACTTTGTACAAAACTCTCTCCAGGTGAGAGACGTGGTTGAAGTTGGAAGAACAGGTTGTTGGACCTGTGAGCGACTCCCTCCAGGTGAGAGAGTGCGCAGAGGAAGGAGAGCACTCCTGGAAGGAACCTTGTAGCTTCCATAGAGCCTGGAGACTTCTGGTCTAGCCTGTTCCTGTAACCCAGGGCAAGGGAGATTAGCAGCCGAAGGACTTTCCAAGTGATAGAGAAGGTGTATACTCCTAAGGTGGAACATGCATGTGGGGAATGAGGGTCTATGGGCAGTGAGAGTGGGAGGTTCCTTGGAGAGAATCCATTCCTTGTGGTTGTGTGTTGTTTTCCCTGTAACCTCAGCCTAGCCTAGATTTCCTTGCCTTGGGGTGGAGCTTAGTCCCAACTCGGGGGTGACCCATTGCTGAGCTGATGAGCAGTGCGGTCTAAGGCTGGGAGGTTCATGGAAGGCCTGCACTTGGTTGGTGGATTCTACCACTGTTAAAATATAAGTATCTGATTATGTTTTTATCACGTTTTGAATGACTCTACTATTTATGTTATCATGATTTCCACTGTGTATACGAATTAATATGGAATGCTATGGATTGTTAATTATAGCAGTAAATAATATGTTTTACTCTGTGCTTAAATGAGTTATGTATAGAGTGGTGTTGTAACCTTCTCTTAATAGTGATTAAACCTTGGTATCCAGAAAAAGGGTGCACTACAGTTTGGTATCAAAGCTAAGGTTTCGACACAGAGCCTAGATGGGCCAGTGGAGCGGTCTTTGAACCCAAAGTGTGAGGGAAATTGGGTCTGGAAGGCCAATTTTGGACCTTGGTTTGCCCCGAAGGGTCAAGGAGTTACTTGATGAGTTTTTAAGCTCAGGAGGTTAGTGATGTGTGAAACCATAGTCGGGATGGTCTATGGACACGGGGAAATAGGTCCCCATACCAATAGCATTAGAACCTTAGGATCTACTCGGGAGGGAAGGTGGACCCTCGTGACTGTCGGATCTGGAGAGTATGCGCAGGGTTTAAATCCCTTTTGAATCGCACAGGGGTGTGGGAATCATGATATGTGAACTCCTGAAAACTCTGAAATGCCAAAAAGATCTACACCATTGATCAGAGGAGAGAATCTGACCGTTGGATTCCATGCTTGGATTGGACGTGGACACATGAATGCATACCACGTGCTAGTGAGTTGAACAGACAGGCGAGAGTGGTGGGACCTGATGACGTCGTTAAAAGTGACGTGGACCCTCCTGAACGTACCACATGCCATGGTGGTGAAGGGTGACAGCTGTGCTATGGGCCCGGAGAATAATGTAATTCACAAATTCAGGGACTCGCAAGATAAGGGCATGGGAGCTCGACATTGAAACTCTTGAAGTCGCAAAGTAGCGAGAACGAGAGGAGAAAAGTCAACATCGCTTCTCGGGGTTTCGTGAAAGGAAGGTACCAGGGTTGGATGCCACAACTCATGAGGGTGCGAGTAGCGAAGAGTGCTAGCACTTAGCCCTAGACTACGGTCATGTGTAGCAGATGCTAGCGAGGAGGGAGCCATACCCGTGTCGCATCTCGGGTATCGGCGGTTAGAGGAAATGAGTCGAGGGTCTTCGACTCATGAACTCGCGAGATAGCGAGTTGCAAAAAGGGTGACTTTGGTTACAAATACTTAACTGCTGGATCTTCGTGGACTGAGATTTCAAAGTTCTGAAGTCCTAGAAATTGCAGAGCCCAACGAGAGCTCAGAAAACTTATTTGGATCGAAACGTCTTTTGTTCTTGTTCATATTGGTTTATAAATGTTGTGGATCGTTCGAGAGGTTTTAAGGGCCTGAAAAAATTCAAATTTAATTGCACAATGTGTGTGCAGAGTTCAATGGAGGTTAGGATTCCAGCTAACCAACGTCGAGTATGGAGAGGGAAAAGGTGCAGATTGCCTCCGAAACAGAGGACGAAAGGGTAGGAAGGGATTTCAACCTAGGAGTCGAAGGAACAAACTCTAATGGGAATGGAAAAGAGATGGATAAGGAGGAACATATGATGCAACTCATCGAAAGATTGCAGAAAGATGCCCAGGCTTGCCTAGCTGATAGCCGAAAGCTCATGAAAATCAGGGATCGACAGGGTGAATTCAACTAAAAAATGTTGAAGAGCTTGGAAAGAATAGAAAAGAAATTGGAAAAATGGAGTGATACAAGCAGATCAAGAAGTGTCAGAACCCCTGAGAGGAGAAGGAGATCGAGGAGTGGTAACAGACATTACCGTCTCTCCCCGAAGCATTCTGGCAAGGAGACACACAGTAGTTCAAGCCCGTTCCCTACCAGAAAACATCGAAAATTTGGAAAGGAGGAATTGAAAGGGGAGATGAACAAGATTAAGACTCCAACATTCGATGGAGAACATAAGAAGGAGGAAGATGCCAAGACATGGTTTCTTGGCATGAAGAAATACTTCCAACTACAGAATTATTTCGCCCATACAGAAGGAAGAATTGCAATGTACCAAATGAAAGGAAAAACATCCATGTGGTGGGATCAATTTGTGCAGGTGCAACACATTAGAGAGAAAGAGGTCACTTGGAAGGAATTTAAGAGGTATTTCGAGAAGAAATACCTGACAAAAAGGTATTATGACAGAAAGATGAAGGAGTTCTTCGAACTCAAGCTAGGCAACATGACTATTGATGAGTATGAACGAAGTTTCCTAGAACTACTGAAGTATGTTCCATTCATCAAAGATGAGGCTGTCAACATTCAAAGATATCTGAGTGGACTGCCACCTTCCATGAGTGACAAGATTCAATATGATGATCCTAAGACCATGGAAGAAACAATAAGAAAGGCGAAATGCTTGTATGAACAACAAGGAGAAAGGCCCATCCTTTGGAAGGCTTGGAATGATCAGAGGAATTTTAAGAAGGAACATAGGCAGAAGGGAAACGAGGCTTCCTTTTTTAGAAACAGTCCTTGGGGACAATCATCTTTTAGAGAGCCTAGGAAAGTTGAAGGGAGTGAGCAGGTGCCAAGACAGCCACCTATGGAGTGTTGGGGCTTAAAGGGAATCATAGGTACCAAGACTGCCCCCACAGAAAAGACAAAGCAATAATTGTCCATACGGTTTAGCAAGCTAAAACAGTAGAGGATATGGGCAGTAGAATGTCAAGGATCTATGCAGCCCTGGAAAACAAGCAAGCAAAATTTCAATCGCACATGATTGAAGTGGAAGGTACGATCAACAACCGACCACTTGTTATTTTAATTGATTCAGGGGCTAGCAATAGTTATGTAGATCCTAGAGTGGTGGAAAGTTTGCATCTAACGAGAAGCAAACATGAGAAGTCTTGGTTAGTGCAGTTGGCCACAGGGACCAAGAGGAAGGTCACTGAATTGGTTAATTCCTGTTCAGTGGACATGAAAGGAATGAGCACTAAGGCTGAATTGAACATTCTTCTTTTAGGCTCATACGATTGCTTAATTGGGATGGACTGGTTGGACCAGCACCATGCCCTTATGGATTGCCATAACAAGAGGTTTACATGCTTGAATGAGGAGGGAAATCAGGTAACAGTCCAAGGAATTCCTCCAAGGAATTCCCAGAGCCGTGGTTGTGAGGGAAATCTCAGCCATGTAGCTGAAGAAATGTTACTAGAAAGGCTATCAATTATTTGCAGCTCGGATGGAAGAAGCATCCCGAGATGAAGTCTCGAATCTGGAGGACCACAAAGTACTCAAAGAATTCAAGGACATATTTCAGGAGGTACCTAGACTACCTCCGAGGAGGGACATCGATTTTTCTATAAATTTGATGCCTGGAGCAGCGCAAGTTTCGAAGGCTCCTTATAGAATGAGTACACCAGAGCTGAAAGAGTTGCAATTACAGCTCGAAGAGCTACTAAAGAAAGGTTACATTCACCCCAGTGTGTCATTGTGGGGAGTCCCGGTCCTATTCGTGAAGAAGAAAGATGGGACGTTGAGGCTGTGCATTGATTTTCGGCAGTTGAATAAGGTCACTATCAAGAACAAGTATCCTCTGCCAAGGATTGATGATCTTTTTGATTAGTTGAAGGATGCAATTTTTTTTTCGAAAATAGATCTCCGATCAGGATATCACCAAGTGAGAATAAAGGATGAGGACATCAGCAAGAATGCCTTTAGAACAAGGTACGGTCATTATGAATTCACAGTGGTGCCATTTGGACTGACAAATGCACCTGCTGTTTTCATGTGCTTAATGAATGGAGTGTTCAAAGATTATTTGGACAAGTTTGTCATAGTCTTCCTGGACGATATCTTGGTGTATTCCAAGACAGAGGAAGAACATGAACAACACCTGAGAATGGTGCTGCAGGTGTTGAGAGAACACCAGCTGTACGCAAAACTGAGCAAGTGCTCTTTTTATCAAAGGTAGATCCATTACTTGGGACACATTATATTTGAAGAAGGGATCGCTGTGGATCCTGAAAAGGTAGAGGCCATTCGAGAATGGCCAACACCAAGGAATGTGGTAGAAGTTAGATATTTTATGGGTCTGGCAGGCTACTATAGGAGGTTTATAGCCAGATTTTCAAAGATAGCTCATTCTATCACTTCCTTGCAAAGGAAGGAGAAGAAGTTCCAGTGGACTAAAGAATGTGAGAGCAGCTTCCAGCGATTGAAGCAGCTGCTAACTAGTGCTCTGATCCTGAAGATTGCAGATCTAGACAAGGATTACGTAGTATGCACAGATGCATGTAAGGAGGGGCTGGGAGGAGTTCTCAGCCAAGAGGGATTTGTAGTTTGTTATGAATCCCGAAAGTTGAAGGAACATGAGAAGAATTATGCCACTCACGATTTAGAGCTGGGAGAAATCGTCCATGCTTTGAGGAAATGGAGACATTACCTCATGGGCAAGAGATTCGAGTTGAGAATAGACCATAACAGTCTGAAGTATTTGTTTGATCAGCCGACCTTAAATGCCAGGCAAATCAGATGGCTGGAGTTTCTGTGCGAATATGACTTTGATATCAAGCATATCAAAGGGAAAGAAAATAAGGTGGCTGATGCACTCAACAGAAAAGTGCACGGATTACATGGTAACAATGGATTTTATCACCGGACTACTTAGAACAAGCAAGCAGCATGAGTCAATCATGGTGGTGGTGGACTAGCTTACTAAATACACCCATTTTATTCCACTGAAAACCACCCACAGAGCAGCAAATGTTGCTGACATTTTCCTAAAAGAAGTTGCACGCTTGCATGGAATTCCTAAGACAATTGCGTCTGATAGGGACCCGAAATTCACTTCGAATTTCTAGAAAGGACTGTTCAAAGGATTCAAAATGAATCTGAACTTTAGCACAACATATCATCCCGAATCTGATGGACAGAGAGAGAGAGTGAATAGAGTAATAGAAGACATGATGAAAATGTATGTGATGGATAAACCATCAAGGTGGGAAGATTACCTGCATTTGGTAGAATTTGCCTATAATAATGGGTACCATGCATCATTGAAGATGAGCCCATTCAAAGCGCTTTATGGAAGAAAGTGCAACACTCCAGTGAGCTAGGATAATCCAGCTGACAGAGTAGTAGTTGGGCCTGAGCTACTCAAAGAGATGGAAGACCAAATGATAAGAATTAAACAGAATTTAAAAGCTGCCCAAAATAGGCATAAAAGTTACGTTGATAGTAACAGAACCCATAGAGAATTCAAAATGGGTGACCATGTTTTCCTGAAAGTGAAAACTAACAGGAGTTCCCTGAAACTGGGAAGTTGCGCCAAGTTGGCAGCAAGATTTTGTGGGCCATTTGAGATCCTGGAAAGGATTGGGCTAGTTGCATACATGATTGCATTACCTACATCTATGACTGTACATAATGTGTTTCATGTTTCACTGCTTAAGAAATATGTACCTGATGCTAATCATGTTATCGATTGGAATGTGATTCAGGTGGAACCAGAAGGTGTCCTGTAAGTGCATCCTGTACGCATATTGGATAGGAAAAGAAAACAGCTCTGGAATCGAGTCATAGAGCTTGTAAAGGTCCAGTGGACCTGGTATGGTCCTGAGGACGCGACATAGGAGAATGCAGATGTTATGCGAGCAAAGTACCCGCATCTTTTTGAATTTTTTTGAAAAGCTTATAGATGCTGTGTAAAGTTGCATTGAGGACAATGCAAAAATAAGGGGAGGGGGATTGTAATGTCCCCAAGGCTGAGCCCCATTGTAAACCATGTTCTAAAATGAATTGTAATTATGTTTTATGGGCTGGTGATCCAAGTTTTTATAAGCTGGAGGCTTATGTGTTTGTTAGGCCAGGGAGCCTGAGTGTTGAAGGCCAGGAGCCTGCTGTTGTATATGTAATCACGCAGAACAATTAATAAAATATAATCACCTCCATGTGCAGACCGACCATGATGAATGAGTGAAGGGGGACTAAGCATCCATAGAGTGGGCAAGGAATTAGGGGCTGGAAGGTGGGAAAAGGGGCTAAGTGTTGAGCCTAGGGGGATTAAGCCTGGGAATAATATTTTAATATTATCCCAAAAGACATGTGCATTTTATGTTTTATCCTAAGTTTCTGGTAAGGGGAGAACATACAAGGGAGATGCGTGCTGGTGGAATGCATGCAGTTTAATGGGTGACAAGTGTCAACCCTGATGCATGTGAATAAAACGGCCAGGGTGAGCCATGAGAAGGGTTACTCCCCCATTCTACCTGATTTTTTGAATGCATACAGAGCCATGGATAGTACTACCAACCCGACTCCTGTAGAGAACCTTCGTGTGTCCTTGTGATTCGAAAAGTCTGTGTCTGGCTCTGAGAAAACCGGTGTGTATATTCCCTGAACGAGAAGCTTGCGTGGATTTGGGAAAGAGTCTATGTTTGTTCTGGAAAGTTGGTACACCCCTTCTCTGTTCTAAACTGGGGAGTCTGAATCGACCCCTACGTGGACGACTCGTCACACATCCTTGAGAATGTAGAATGTGAGTCTATTCCATGTTGCCAAATTGAGAAAACAGAAGTGTCTCGTCCCTGCTAAGCTTAGTTATACTGTTGCACCTGTCTGGAGCTACCCTGGGGTGTTCGTGTCTGGATCTCGTGGATTGTGGTGGATGTGTAGTGTTTGACCCTATGTGGCTTGTTGACCACTTTGTACAAAACTCTCTCCAGGTGAGAGAGGTGGTTGAAGTTGGAAGAACAAGTTGTTGGACCTGTGAGCGACTCCCTCCAGGTGAGAGAGTGCACAGAGGAAGGAGAGCACTCCTGGAAGGAACCTTGTAGCTGCCATAGAGCCCGGAGACTTCCAGTCCAGCCTGTTCCTGTAACCCAAGGCAAGGGAGATTAGCAGCCAAAGGACTATCCAGGTGACAGAGAAGGTGTATACTCCTGGGGTGGAATAGACATGTGGGGAATGAGGGTCTGTGGGCACTGAGCGTGGGAGGTTCCTTGGAGAGAATCCATTCCTTGTGGTTGTGTGTTGTTTTCCCTGTAACCTCAGCCTAGACTAGATTTCCTTGCCTTGGGGTGGAGCTTAGTCCTAGCTCGGGGGTGACCCATTACTGAGCTGATGAGCAGTGCGGTCTAAGGCTGGGAGTTTCGTGGAAGGCCTGCACTTGGTTGGTGGATTCTACCACTGCTAAAAGATAAGTATCTGATTATGTTTTTATCATGTTTTGCATGACTCTACTGTTTATGTTATCATGATTTCCGCTGTGTATACGAATTAATATGGAATGCTATGGATTGTTAATTATAGCAGTAAATAATATGTTTTACTCTGTGCTTAAATGAGTTATGTATAGAGTGGTGTAATAACCTTCTCTTAATAGCGATTAAACCTTGGTAGCTAGAAAAAGGGTGCACTATAGCAACACTCTGATGAAATATTGAAATCATATCACTCATGCTCCCCCTAGAACCATGCCTCTGTCCTCTGCATCTGATAAATCTTCTCCCCCTGGAACCATGCCTTTGTCCTCTGCATCTGATAAATCTCCCCCCCTTTGTCATCAATGGAAAAGGTATCTTTCCATCCGGGGCTGCTCCCCCTAACTGAATTGTCCTCTTATGGTGCTTCCTCGTGTACATCTAAGACATATAAGATAAGCATTCAAAAAGAATTAAAAAAGAATTCATTTTGGAGTAGAAATAACTCCAAGTCTTTGGCGAAGATATTCAAAGGCTTCCTGTGGAAGTGGTTTTGTAAATATGTCTCCCACTTGTTCTTTTGTGCCCACATACTCAACTTTGATGTTCGTTTTTGCAACCTGTTCTTGTAGAAAGTGATACTTGATTGGAATGTGTTTCGCTTTGGAGTGAATCAACGGGTTTTTTGGGATACTGATGGTGCTTGTATTATCACAATATATTGGAATGGGCTCATCATATTCAACTCGTATATCTTTCAAAGTTTGTTTCATCCAAAGAACCTGTGTACAACATGCTACTGCTGCAATATACTCCCCCTCGACTGTAGATAGAAATACCGATGATTGTTTCTTGCTCACCCATGATACTAAACACTCACCCAAGTAGAACGCTACTCCACTGGTGCTTCGTCCGTCATCAATACAACCTTCCCAATCTACGTCTGTGTAGGCAATTAGTGATAGATCCTTTCCTTTTGGATACCATAGCCCAAACTCTTTTGTTCCTTTGAGATATCTGAAAATCCTCTTCACTGCTAATACATGTGATTCCTTTGGTGTTGCTTGAAATCATGCCACCTGTCCAACTGCTTGCATTACATCTGGTCTGTATGCTGTCACATATAATAGGCTACCAATCATTGACCTGTATTGCCTTTGATTTGTAGACTCTGAATCATCATCTTTGCTCAACTTGCAACTGGTTTTCATGGGAGTGACAACTGGTTTGAAATCTTCCATTTCAAACCTCTTTAGCATTTCTCTGATATACTTGGTTTGAGAAATAAAAATTCCTTGGTTGCTTTGATGTATATGAAGTCCCAGAAAGAAGGATAGTTCTCCAAGTAGCGACATTTCAAATTCTTTCTGCATATCGTTTGCAAATTTCTGGCTTAACCTGTCATCATCACTACCAAAAATAATATCATCAACATAAACTTCAATTAATAAAATATTACCTTGACTTAACTTGATGTAGAGGTTTATGTTTGCACTTCCTTTTCTGAACCCTGCCTACTACAGATACTTATCTAGTCTGGAGTACCATGCTCTAGGAGCCCGTTTTAGACCATACAAGGCCTTCTTTAATTTACACACATAATCTGTGTTCTCTGACAACTAAAATCCTTCTGGTTGTTCAATGTAGACTTCTTCTTCAAGTTCCCCATTCAGAAAAGCTGATTTTACGTCCATTTGATATACTTTAACATTTTTGAAGCATGCATAAGCTAAAAGCAAGCATATTGCTTCCATTCTGGCAACTGGGGCAAATGTCTCTTCAAAGTTGATTCCTTCAATCTAAGCATATCCTTTACATACCAATATAGCTTTGTTCCTTGTAACCTGTCCATATTCATTCAATTTATTCCTGAAAGCCCATTTTGTGCCGATCACATTCTTATTTTTTGGTCTTGGAACCAACTCCCAAGTGTCATTTTTCTCTATTTGATCCAATTCTTCATCCATGGCCTTATTTCAAAATTCATCCTTGTTGACTTCTTCAAAACAGTTTGGTTCAATTGTAGATAAGAGTGCTAGGTGTGTTTGTTCTGGTGAACAGATTTTTCTTCTAGTCTCAACTCCTGCATCCTTGTTTCCAATAATCTGATTTGAAGGATGATTTTTCTGTAGTCGTTTTCTAGGTGTCTTTGGAGATACTTGCTGAACTTGCTCTTCTGCTTCTGTCAGATTCTCTTCATATTTATCTTCCTCTTATACTTCTTTTTCATCTTCTTCTTCAAAAATTTGTTCCATTGATTTGTTTTCTTCTTCCTTTGATTTTGGTCTGCCTGTTTCATCAATTGTTATGTTGTTGCTTTCCACAACTTTGTTCAATCTTAGATTATAACACTTGTATGCTTTCCTTGTACTTGAGTAACCAACAATTACTCCTTTGTCCAAATGAGAGTCAAACTTTCCCATTCTGCCATCTTCTCTTTTGATGTAGCATTTTCTTCCAAAAACTCTGAAGTGCTTCACATTTGTTGGTATTTCTTTCCATAGCTCGTAGGGAGTTTTGTCAGTGTTGTTTCTGAGCAATACTCTGTTTTGAATGTGAACTAATGTATGCACTACCTGTGTCCAAAAAATATTTGTCAATTTGTAAACCATTAGCATTGTTTGATCCATTTCTTGTGTAATTATCATCCATTACGATAATGTTCCTTTGTCTTTGAACCACTCTCTGAACCAATCTATGAATCCATGCTCTCGTCCACTATCATATATCTATCCAAACCTGCTAAGTGTTCTTACAAATCCATMTTTGTCCATACTRTCCAAGACTCTACTTGMGCAACTATCCATAATGCTAACCCATTTATCATTATACTATCAAACTGTACTTCTGCTAACTGATTGCTCTGAATCTGTCTTCTCAAACTCTGCAAGCTACTCGAAGGATGGTTCTTTGGTCTGTCACAACTATCGCATAGACTCCCTCTGTCTAATATTCATATTACTTGGGAGTCTCTAAGCCAGATGGCTCAGAACAATTTTTTCTTTGATGTGTACTCATCATCATCTTCATTGGTAGTGTTGAAACAATTCTTAAAATTTTTATCCCTAAGACCTAAACTTTCTTTTTTCGGGTTTCGAATTTTCATAAAACGCAAGTTTCGTTATCATTCCCAAACGCATGGTACCGATTTCCCGAAGAACTCAATTATTTGAATAATAAAAGGCAAAAAACCTAAAAGTATTATAAGAATCCTGACGCATTTTCTATAAAATTAATTTAATCATGATAAGCTTTAAAAATTACGGATTTAAGGTTAACTTTAAAGAGTTTTCGGGATTCAGAGTTTGCTGAAAACATATTTTTCAATACAAATTGATTCATGAAATCCTGATCCCTGATTTTTCGAAATAAAGAGAGTTAGTGCTAATTAATTAATTCTCTAATGCAAAAATTTAAGGCTTAAGTTAATTATTTCGTGATTTCGGGATTCAGGGTTCAGTGATAACACATCTCTTGTCAAAACGATCCCCGAAATCCTGAATCGCGAAATCCCGATCCATAATTTGTGTTAAACTGAACTAACTCTGTTTTTGTCCTTAAACCTAATTAGTTAGTTAATTAAGATGATTTTAAATCCTATTTTTAAAATATGTCATGATTTCGCAACTTCGGAAATCGAGATTCGTCAATGACATACTTCTTGTTAAAATGATCCCTGAAATCTCGAAACGCTAAATATCAATCAATCATTTTGCTAAAACGTTTAAGTCTTAATTAACACGTTGCGGTTTTGTGATTTCGGAGATTGGATTTCATCGATGACATACTTCTCGACAACACGATCCTCGAAATCCCGAAAAAAAAAATCTTCAGTCTTAATCTATGATTAGCACTAATTCACCTTTTTCCAAAGCATGATTAATGATAATCATTTTTTAAGGCTTCGTTCATGTTTCGGTTTCCAATTGAGTAAAATGTCCCAAGTTTTATTTAATAATCCAAAGGTGCTAAAATATGGCCATTTAAATAATGAATCAATGGTGATACGTGGTACTAATGCGTATCTCAGTAAAATATCTTTTGCATTAAATGCCTTGAATTCTTGTCAGCTGCGTCAATCCCGTCACTTTTAAATGAATTAAAAGAGCATTTGAATGTCTGTGTTTTAATTTTATCAAGCACAAGAAACACTCAGCCGAGCTCATTCATTCATTTTCTATGATAGGTTTTCCATTTAACGTAAAGTCATGGCACCGAAAAAGGCACCAAAGAAGAGTGAAGATACACAGGAAGGAGATATCATCTCCAACACCACACCACATGCTATAGACTCCATTAAATCCTGGACTCAAATCTCTGAATTTCTGGAATGTGAACTCAAGAATGCTCACCCTGATTCTGAGAATCACTATCGGGACATTGCTGAATCAGAGCTTCATAAGATCGCTGCGCGCCCTCGGCTCGTGGCATACAATGATATGATCAGTTGGGCCTTGGAAAAGGTCGATATCCCGACAAGGAGCATATTAAACGATCAAGGAGTCATCGTCGACTCATTCAGGCCAGAACACATACATGTAATGTATAAACTCTTGCCAAATCCTAAACATACTTTTAATGCCGAGTTTTTAGTAGAGTTTCAGAGGAAAGAATGCACTGAGGTAGACCGGACCTATCCTGATATGATTATAGAATGGTGGAGGTTTCCATCAAAATTTAGAGCCTATACCCATGGGGTTTATGCTACAACATCCTTAAATGAATACATGGTCTACGTAGCCATTATGCTATGTAGACTTTTCGGGAGAAAATATCCCTACCATTTTCATGCAGATTGGGTGCCCTTTTTGGAAGAAGCTTCAGAAGGGTATGCTTTTAACTGGAGTAATATTTTATCGGATAACCTAACACAAGAAATCTCAAACTACAAAGTTGCAAAATCAAAGGGACAATTAGTGGCTTTTTACATGTCAGCATACATTATGGATGCAATCTGCTATGTGACTCCTTTTCCCTTAATGAATTGGAGTTGGAATGTATCATGTCTAGAACCCATTCATGAATATCATTCTACCCTCTGGGAAGAAAATGCTAAGGACACATTTTATGAAATTTGTCATTTTGTTATAATTCTGATGCATAAAATATTTTTTAGATGCGAACCTCCTCGCATTTCTAATACAGTCACATAAAATATTAAAGCAATAGCCAACTGGTTTATTGACGAGAATTTTTCTTACATTAGGGTTTATGGTTGTTCTATTCCCCCTCATGCACTCCCTAAATTCCTACCGGATAGATTGGTGTGTAGAGAGGTCGCCCACCAGATAGTAAAAGGCAGCATTGGATTAGAGCTAAAGGCAACTCAGAAGAAGTCATGGCCAACTTTCCCTATACATGTTGGGAAATTTTCATTACTGAATCTAGGCCATTCTAAAGTAGAGGCTGAATCACTAGAAGAAGTAAAATTGGTAGATATTGAACACAGAAAGCATGACCCCTATCAATGAATAAGCAAACATTTGATGCATTGTAATTTAAAAGCCTATGAGCATGAAACATCTATTTATGATGACATATTCAAGTATGTTAAATCCTATGAAGAGGTATTGAACAGAGTATAGGCCCTGCCACTTGATTCACAGATTGGTTTCACGTCATTCCAGATCCATAGGCAAAGCTGTTTACCCAAGAGTTTGCAGGGTGAAGCTTCGACCCCACCTCCTGAGCAGGAAGGGCCTCCCCCAGGCTTTGAAACAAATATACAGGACAAAGAAAATACTAAAGGCAAGATGAAGGATACTGGAATACCTTCACAGAACACAGAAATTTCCTAGACAAAATAATCAGAGGTAGGGAAGGGAAAGGAGCCAGAAACATCCCCATAAATCCCTAAGGATGTTCCAGAAAAGACAGGAGGAACAACATCGACATAACTTGGAAGTCCCATTACTTCCTTGACTCCATTGCAGTCCACTTATGGAAACCCCCACGAGGGAGCTCTATATGTCAGTGATTTGGAGCCAATTTCTAGAGATGAGATTCCTTCATCAGACTATTTTTTCAGTAAAAAGAGAAGGGCAATCTTGAAACAGGAAATCCATCCAAGAGGAGATGGTATGGTTAAAAAGCATAAGGTCATTATATATGGAAATAAGCTTAAAGATGGAGAATTTGCTACAGAGATAGTAGGCATGATGGGAGCTTTAGCGTCGGCAAATATATTTTCTGTTGGCAGTTAACAACCATGTTGGAACAAAAGGACCAAATGATAGATCAACTACAGGGTAAATTGAAGGAAACTGAAAGAAATATCAGTTGGGGAATAAAAAAGGGTCTAGAACAAGCTAGATTAAAAGATATTCAAGAGATTCATAAAATGAAGACAAGCTTGGAGGAAGCAAATCAGATAATACAGGCTACCCAGGCACAGGTCCTAAAATAGGAAGAAGAAAATAAACAATTACGAGATAAAATTTACACTATTTCAAATCAAGTGGTAGAGATGGAAATTTTCCAGGCTCAAGTATTGGGAATACATTTGAAAATAGAATAAGAACAACATAAAGTATTTTTAAATCTGGAAGTTGTCTAGAATTACTTTCAGGAAACAAACAAATCTTTGGAGAATGTTCTCCAGAAATAAAGAGAAGTGAAAGCGGCCATAACGACTTTCCAGAAAGCAGTAGCCCTTTCAACAAAGGATGAGGTCGGAAAGATTAAAAAACTATCCATTTTAGAACAGGTTAAAGGAGATGTAATACTTAAAGTGTGGGAAGCATACCTAGTCGAAAATAAAAGAATAACCAGAGATGTCAATGATGATTGTCAAGGGATTTTTGACCTCTTAGAAAAGACTTCAGTGATATTGGAAAAAATGACTGTCCTGGGTTACTAGGAGAGATCAACATTGTCAAGCATCAACTAAGGTTCAAGGAATATTTGGAGGAAATGAAGGTAGAAATCCCAAAAATTAAAGTAATCAATATCTCTGAAATCGACAAGTGGATGGTGATACCGAACTTAAAGTTTCAAACTATTAAGTTCACGACGAGGATAATAGAAGATTGCTTGCCCGAATTACAGAAAAGATACTTCATATTTGAGGCAAAGGAGATACCAGACGTTCCCAGAGTTTTGGTGAAGTTTTTGAGAAAATGTGTTCACTGTCTTGAGGTGGAAGAAGGAAGTTCATCAACACCAACATAAAAGTACTCTTTTGAATATTTTCATCATTAGAAATTAGAAAAGAAATGTAAACGGTTTGACATGATTCATCCATGTAACCGTAGTCWTAGGAAGTTGGTTAATCAYCAACGRGAAAATATTTSATGATCATGTATAAATATATYTKGAGARGAMTRRKAAARGGMTTTTKGTTTTTTGAGAGAKYCRATTGTAAGAACARYTTTCCAATCCACTGTGATATATGATAYAGAYGAGATTCTRAATYYTRCCAACTTGTAGCTATGTGTTCTTTAACCTTGTTTACCATATTTTTCTATGTTTCTTTCTCAATRTCTTTCTAATGAATGATTAATTTGAAGTTTATTTTATACATCTTTTATAATTTAGATTGATTTGGTTATCAAATTATTTACAGCTTTTCCTCTGAAATTGCTATCAGTAATTTTAACACCTGTAATTATTTGAAGCATGATATTTAACGCTTCATTAGAAATCTCGTTTTCTTCTTTATTTCCTGTTACAATATGAGATTCTTTCGTGATTAAAGCCTCATATTTTTCAGTAATATTTTTTTGTTATTTTATGATTCTCAAATTGTTACAAGTCCAGGAAACGGCCTCAACTGTATTTATGTCATTATTTTGAATGTCAAAACTATTTTTCCTATTCTCATCTCTTAAAAAATAGAAGTAACAATTTATCGAATTCTTTCACAACTAAATAAAATCTTATTCTCCATGACTGTCCCAAATAGCAGACAACCCAACATTGGACCTGGTATCCAAGATCAAACCAGTATTGCTTTAAACCTCTTTAATGCCATTCTGCAAACAACGAATAACCGGGCTGAATTAGAATGTTCATGGGTTTCTATTGAGAGAGATATCATCATCCAAGAACAATGGGAGGCTAGACAGAGAAAGTTGAGAAATTGATTCTTCTTTACCTTTCTTTTGATTCTTATCCTTTAATTATCCTTACCCTTACGGATTCCTTGACGGTATACTTTACAACCTTAAAGTATAAACTCAGGAACAACAGGTAGATTGATCATCATCTTCATGGGTAGATTCATTATCTCTTTGAGCTTTGAATTCTTTCTTTCTATCCGTGGATTCATATTTCACTACAATGCCTGAAAGTACAATCTCTTGAACATTTTTCTTATTTACTTGCCCTTCCTTTCTTTTAGTTATTTTCCAAACCTTTCTGTATCTAACATCTTTCTTTTTCTCTATAGAATTTTCTTCATCTCATTTTATTACCAATCTTGCGATCTCTGGTACATGGTCTTTGTTCACTTGTTCTTCTTGTTTTCTTATCCATACTTTCTTATATATGATATCAATATTCTCTTTCATGGAAGTATCGATCATGCTTCTACAATCACTGGCTATGTGTCCATATTTATGACATTTGTAACACTCAATATTACGTGTGGTCACATAGACACTTCTTGCTTGAACATTTCTTTTATAATCCCTGCAATCTGCAAGCTTATGTCCAAAGTTAGTACAATAAAAACATTGACCATAAAATAAATTTGCATACCTGGGAGTGAATGATCTTCTTTGTGGTGTAGTCCTTATGAATTTTTGTCTTGACTGATCATGATCATGATTGAAGCTTCTTTGTGGCTTGAACATGGATGGTCCCCTTGAAGATATATCTTTAATAGTTTTCTTAGATTCCGGTTGACCATTAGTCCTTCCTTTGATTACTTCTGCATAAATCTTTCTATTTTCTTCATTCTTCTTTTCTAGCAACCTAGAGTGCTTCTCTTCATTCTCTATAACTGATGTGTATGTTTCTGTCTCTTCAATGTTCATGTTGAGCTTGACGATTTTACTTCTCAATGTGACAACTTCTTCTTCAAGCTTCTCAACCTCTTCTTCTTTCTTCATTATCTGAGACTTCATGACTCCTTCTGTTCTTTTCACTTCTTCAAGCTGAATTTTTAATGTGATTATTTCTTCTTCAAGTCCTTTCTCTTCTTGACCAAACTCTGCCTCAAGCTAGTTTAGATTGTTAGTTCTTTCCTTAAGATGATCTGTCAATATATTCTCTCTCATTTTTGCTTCTTCCTTTTGTGCTGCTATGTTGGTTTCCAAACACTGCTTTTGATATCCAATATTTTCTTCGATCTTTCTAGCTTCTTCTATATGAGTTATTAATTTTGTGATGACCTGTTGGGATTCTTAAAAAATGTGAACACTTTCCTTTTGTTTCATCAATTTTTTTTGAGTGAATTGTTTTCTTCTCTTAGTTCATCTAAATCACTAATCAATTCTTCTTCATAATTGTCTTCCTTTTCAATTATTTTTCCTGTCTCATTTCCTTCATGGCATTCTATTTCAAGATGTCCACATTTTTCACAATTAACACAAAACAACATACCTCTAGTGATTATGTACTCTTCATCTTCTAAATCTTCTTGACATGGTGAACATAATTCTTCTTGATTTGTATCTGCATCTTCTTTGACATTTTCTGAATCTGTGATGGGTGAAGAATATATGTCATGTAACTTATCCCAAAGTTCTTTTGATGATGAACATTTACCAACATTTTCTTTTACCAGATTAGGTAATCCTTCCCAGATGAAATCCATTGCTATTTTGTTATTTTTCCTCAATTCATTCTTGGCTGCAGTGTTTTCCCTTTTTGAACTATCATATCTTGTAACAACTGATAGCCAAATATAATGTCCCTATGACTGTAAAAATACTTCCGTCCTTATGCTCCACATCTGATACTTAAAACCATTTTGACCATTAAACATTGGTACTCCATTCTCAGAATAATCCACGATCTCGTTCCAGTGGTTAAACTGTCTCCTTAAGGAACTGGCTTTGATACCAATTGTTGGATTACTGAGAGGGGGGGGGTGAATCAGTAATAGAGCAATTTAATCCTTTTTAACCATATAATCCAAGTGTTATATCAATGAAGCATTATCATCCAATAACTGCAGAGTAAATAAGCAATGAACAAATGAAAAATCATACACATACACAGTACACCAGTGTTTTACGTGGAAACCCAAATCGGGAGAAAATCACAGAATGCTTTTTCTTATATGTCTTGAAGAATTACATTCATTGGAAGCACCAAATTCCTTTGTTTTCAGCTGCAACTGGAAGGAGGATCCAACCCCCTAGTTTCTCAGGCTACAACCTGAAGGAAGCTCCAACTCCTCAATTCTCTGGCTACAACCAAAAGGAGGCTACAACTCCCTATGTTCTTCGGCTACAACCGGAAGGTGGCTACAACCACCTTTCCTTGCCCCGTCCAACCACCCTAAAGTAGAAGTAGAATGATGGAACCACTGTCACACTATCACTGTGAGATATACCACTGTAAACCTGTACCAATAAATCTAAACCATGCATCAACCATGGATCAACCTGTACCTCAACCTGTAATCAACCTGTACCATAAAAAAGTGCATCAACCATGCACCAACCTGTACCAAACAACTTGTAATCAACCTGTACCATAAACAAGTGCATCCAACCATGTACCAAGTATGTACTAATCATGTGTCAACTACTCAAAAACTATGACTCATCAATATGTACCAACATCATCAACTATACACCTCATGTATGTGCCAACTCATCAACTACTTGTCTAAACCATGTACTCAACATGTACCTCAACCAAAAGACCTCATCAATTTCATCATCCAAATCTGATTTGTAGCTCTGTAATAGACCTGGTGTATATTATCACATTCCCGCAAACCTTCCTTAACTTTAACAACAAGAGACTAACATTTTCATCAAACTTTTCTTTAGTCTCACATGCCTAGTTTTGGATTAGTCAACCACCCTAAGTTGAAGTAATCATAACTTTGTACGTGTAATGTATAAAGATATGAAAATGATATACAATGTTCTTTAGTGTGTTTTATGCAATTCCTCCAAGTTTCACTACTTGGAACCTCTCAGAAAAGGAGTTATAGCAAAAATGGCATACCTTGCTGAATTCTGGCTTATTCTAGAGAGGGACTTTGTAGAGCGTGCCCCACATGGAATATTTGTTTAAATGACCTGAAAATATTACATAGGATACTAAAGAATATACCCTAACCAAGACATTTGGCCTCACTTAATGTTTATGTGTTATGAATAAGTTATGACTTTTTTACCCGAAACACTTGTTTTTGACTAGTTTCAGGACTAGCCATAAACACTATTTTCCACGGAGTGTAAATCCCAAAATACAACGACTCAAAATATGAATTTTTTACCACATATACTTGGATATGTTTTATCAATGGAATAGTAATTTCACAGTCTGAATCATTATAGAAATTTTTTTATAGTGAAAATGGTGAGATGACCTGTAAATAACATACCTTATAAAGCACCATCAAAAGAATTTATCCTTCCTTGCATTTCGGCTTTATTTTCTTCACCTTGCCTCAGAATTTCAGCTTAGATATCCTTGGTTACCTCATACACCTATAGATATTCAATATTCTCAAGTGTGATTAAAATGAGAAAGCCTTGCCTCTTATTTATAGTCTCCAAGTAGCTTCTTTAAAAACATCTTCTAGTTCACTTGGCCCCACTTTCCTTATTTTAAGGTTAGCCCACTTCTAATTTCTCCATTAAATTTATTATTGAAATAATTTATTTTGTATTCACTTTGAATTATAATACACTCATTACTTCACTTTATTATTCACCTTTTAAAATCTCTTAAACCACTTTGACTACTTTGACCTTTTGGGGCTTCTAGATAACATATGAGGGTCCTCCAACTTCGTAAGGCCATAACTCTCAAATCGTGAGGATTTATGTGACGCCACGTGAATGGCTCTCCCATCCCACTATCTCACAGATAATTCATCACCTTCAAGATGACACTATCCCTCCCACCGACTATACTTGGCAAACCAATGTACTCAAATATAAGGATCACTTGGTTCTATCTCCAGAATCAACACTCAAGCCCCATATCTTAAATGAGTTGCATTCTTCTGCTCTCACATGTCACTTAGTATTCCAAAAGACCTATTCTCATGGCCTTCACTTTTTTTTTGGGAAGGTATGAAGAAGGATATCCTCAACTTTGTCACCAAATGTGAAATTTGTCAACACCATAAAGGGGAGATTGTCAAGATTCCAGGAGCCCTCCAGCCATTACCCATTCCATCTTCTATTTGGACTGAAATATCCATGGAATTTATAGTGGGCCTTCCCAAAGCAGGTAACAAATTATTCATAATGGTGGTGGTCAAATGCCTCTCCAAGCATGAACATTTTTGTGCCTTACCACACCCTTTTACGCCAACCTTAGTTTCACAAGTTTTCATGGATCATATTTTCAAGCTGCATGGCATGCCAACATCCATTGTCTCCGACCTTCACTAATACCTTATGGTAGGAATTGTTCAAATTACAGGAAACACAATTGAACATGAGCACAACATACCACCCATATACAGATGACCAAAATAAAGTGGTTAATAAGTGTTTGGAAACTTACTTGTGTTGTTTTTTTTCAGACAAACAACATCAATGGGTGGAATGGTTACCACTGGCAGAATGGTGGTACAACACTTCTTATCATGCAACCACCAAAATGACACCATATGAAATGATGAATGGAAAAAAAACCCCTACAACAAATTCGTATCTTCTAGGCACATCAAAGGTCCAGGCTATTTACAAGTTGATGCAAGGAAGGGAAGTTACCCTTGCGGCTCTAAAGGAAAACCTCCACATGGACCAAAATCGTATGAAGCAACAAGCTGACCAGCAGTGCTCCGAAAGGGTTTTCCAAGAAGGTGATTAGGTGTTTCTCAGACTCCAACCATACAAGTAAACATCACTCAAATCTCAGGGCCACCAAAAGTTGGCACCCAAATTTTATGGCAACTATCATATTCTCAAACACATTGGTCTAATTTCCTACAAAATTGCACTTCCATCTGCCTCCAAAATATACCCGGTGTTCCATGTTTCATGTTTGAATAAATTAGTGGGTTAGAATTGTCGAGTTCAAACCATTTACCTAAACTTGATGAAGAAGGTTCCATTTGGCTACAACCCGAAGCTATCCTAACATGAGGGAGCGTCACCTACGGGGACGAACTATCAACAAAGTGATGATCAAATGGAAGGACACATTTCTAGAGGATGCAACTTGGGAACCAATGACCATCCTGCAATAGTTTCCGCATCATCAAACTTGAGGACACAACTACTTTTGAAGGGGTATGACATGTTAGGATCCATCCCTAACCCCTCTTATTTAGTTATTAGTTAGTTGTCATTGTAATAAGTGGTCAACCCTCATTATCAGGACCACAAGTAGTTAGAAGGTTGGTTAGTGGAATATTATAAGTTAGTTAGGGATAGACTATGGTATTATCGCCTTGGTATTGGCCCATGATATTTTTGGTTGTGAACAACATTGAAAGAATGCATCTCTCCATTATAAGTTGTTGAGGATTATTGTAATAGAGCTCTTCTCATTTGGAGGTTTCCCCCTCGAAGAGTAAAGTGAACTAAGTTTTCTTTGGTATCAATATTATCTTTCTTCTCTATATTTTTTCTCTATATTTATGCTCTATATTTGAGGTTCATGTTATTTGTGCATTATATTTGCTTGTTCTGTTAATTGTTCCAGATATACTAAACCCTCTGGTAGCTCCAGCTCGTATGCTACCTCCCCAACTCTCTTGATCACTTTGTAAGGACCATAAAAGTGGGTCTTCAACTTCTTGACACCACTCTTATTCAGCGAGTAAGGCTGCAACATGAGAAATACTAGGTCCCCAACTTCAAAACTACGTTCCACCTTGTGCTTATTTGCATACAACTTCTATTGGTTCTGATGACCTGTAGATTCTCCTTCAGGACTCTCAAGATGTCCTATCTTTCATGTAACCAATCCTTTGCCTTGGGAGCTCGAATCTCCCCAAATGAAAAATATACAAAGGATGGGGCATCATAACCATATAATTCCCTAAATGGGCTCATCCCGATGGAAATGCGATGAGTGGTGTTATAACAGTGACGCCCGAGATGTAACCAATTTATCTATGCTTTTTGTTGTCATGACACATAATTTCTCAAGTACCCCTGAACCCATTTGTTCACTATCTCAGTTTGTCTGTTTGTCTGGGGGTGATAACTAGTACTAGGTGCTAACTCCATCCTGGATAACCTGAATAACTCATGCTAAAATGAACTGAGAAATATGATGTCCCAATCACTGACTATGTTCCTTGGAAGACCATGGAGTCTGAACACCTCTCTGAAAAAAGATCTTCCAGTTATTATACACCATTTTGTCACACTTTTCTAAGTGTCGTAAATTGTCACACTTCACTTTGCTAAGTGTCGGAAGTGTCGAACTTCACTCTGCTCGGTGAAGTTAGTGTAGAAAATTCCATGGTCCATTCTGATAAGTTTCATACCTTATTTTTTGTGCTTTTACTAAGTGTCACCACCTTAACACCATGCACGAATGATCCATTTTATTCCCTTGAGCATTAGGAAGAAGAAGACACCTTTAAAAACCTACAAATCTAACCTTTTCCACTCAATCCTGGCTCTGTTTGACCATTGACGCCCCCTTTCCATGCAGGGGGGGCATCCATACTCCTGTTCTAGTGTTAAGGGGGCATCCTGGACACCTTGTACACCTTTGTGGGGGAGCGTCCAAGCATATTTGGTCAAAATCCATGAATCTAGGGGGAATCTTTCGAGGAAGTTTTGGATGGTTATGGGTTTGTTTTATTAGTTGCATCAAGATATGATTTGAGCCTTCTTCCATCCTCTCTTGGAGCAAGAATAATGATGAAGATAACTCAAATCCTAACATAATCCACCTTATCCTCAACTACACTCCTGGTTTATCCTAATGGTTAGCCCCTTCTGCATCTATATAACCAGGCCATTTCAGAGTGAGAGGGGATGGAAGAGAAACATACCAAACTTATGATCTTGCCAAGGAGTGCCAAACCTTTACTTTTTTGAAGAATCTAAGTTGGATTCATGTTCAAGGGATGAATAAAGAATCTTGGAGGATTGCAACATCATTAGGTTCATTAGGTTGTAAACTTCTTGCTTTTCATTGAATATAAGAACTTGGCCTAGTTCTCTTAATTTTTTTTGTCTATTTGATTACTTGGTGTAAGTTATCAATTGATAGGGTTTATATTACCTAATCATAGATAGTAGTAGGAGAATGTTTCTCTATTGTTGCAGGTAAGACTTCATGATGGAGCTACTTGGATTGGAGCTTAACAATTGGAGCAGGGAGGACACAAGTCATAAATCAGGTAGACATACCTCTTCTCCTTCTCTCTAAAAACTCCTAAAAGAAAATAACATGGTTTTTTAGGAGTATTTTAGTATACATTTTATAGAACCTGTCACACTTGTAGGAAACCCATGTGAAGGGGAATCAACTTGTCCACAAGGGGATACTTATCACCACAGTTAATTGGCGACCATACTGGGGACAACCATCTAGTTCTTCTTACATTTCTATCCCTTTGAATCCTTTGAATTTGTCTACTATTTTCTTCTTCTTCTTTCGAACCCCTCTGCTAATGAAATCCTTGATTTTTTCTAAGAAGTTTTGTTAGATTTGAGCCTTTAGGACCTCTGCATAACATCCATCTCCCCTTGGACTCCCCCTGTCTAACTACGACATAACATCCTGGAATTTTTTTTCTAGGACATTTAGGATAATCCATCACCCCTTGGATGATCCAGATGGATGTTAGTGGCCTCCCACCTATTCCAACTAGCTCATTTTGGCAGTTTTCCAGTTCGACAATTGTTTCCTAGTTTTCGGGTCCCTAACTTTCAGGGCTGTTTTGAGGCCCTAAACAACTTTTTTAGGGATCTCGATTGGAAACATGTGTATTCCTCAGATAGACCTTTCCAACGGGCTATCATGCGCCTAAAACAAAGATCGTATGCAAATGTTATGACCCTAGGAAGTTGATGTACTAACTTATCCAAACGGGGCCCACATAACTTTTGGCGCTTCATCTCCTAGGGTTAGGTTTTTGGATGTCTAGGGTTTTTGACATTCCTATTTATTGTAAAAATGCCTTGAGATCCTCATTTTAATCATCTTCTAGAATGAGCGCAGCTGTCACATCTCTTCTCAGAGATCAGCTGCCACCATTCTAGCAAGCTTGTTTTCCGCTGCATTTTACAGTTTCAACTTATTTCCTTATTGAATAGAAACTGATTTTACTGTATATATGTTATTCTATGTTAAGAATATTTTGATAATAATCTATATTCATTTAATTCTTCTCATAAAATCTGGATCAATGGTATCAGATTGGTCTTCTCCTTTTCATTCTTAATGCATGTCCCCAACGAGGTCAGGGTACAAATAATTGGGTCTCGAGCTTGTTTCTCTTGAGGAAAAATGCTCTTGCATGCCCAAGAGAACTCTCATGGTGGGAGAAAAGAAAGACGATGGGACAAGATATCCTTTCAAAATGTTTCTCAAGGAATCCCTCACGCAACAGAGGAACGATATGATGGATAGTTTTGTGCAAATGCTTCAGCAACTACCAACAAGTGACACATCTTCCTCAAATGGAGGCGCCACCCCCTTCAAGGTACAAATCAAATTCAATATTCCTATGTTTGAAGGTCAGATAGACGTAGATGTTGTAGACAAATGGTTTAATCTGCTATAAGGTTATTTATCTGTCCATAACTTCTCGAATAGAGAAAATATTACTTTTGTGCTCCTCAAAGCCGTTCCCCATGTCAAAGATTGTTGGGAAACTTTCTGTGAGAAGAAGGAAACAAAGGAATCCTCATTGTTTATAGTTGCGGTCACATGGGAGTCCTTCATGGATGCTATTAAGGAACAATATTACCATGTTGGAAGTTATGACGACCTGTATACAAAATGGACCACACTGCGACAGGAAGGAGACCAAGCAGTGCCTGAGTTCACAAATATCTTCCATACCTTGTGCACCAAGCTAGGTATCAAATATTCTAAGTGACATCTAGTTCTCAAGTATCGTGAAGGTATGCGTAGATACATCCATGCTGAAATGGAGTTTCTGGACATCTCAGCCTTGGGTGTGGCCATTGATATGTCGTCAAAATCAAGCAGAAGCTCAAACAAAAGATGTGACAATTTGGGCTTGGGAACCCCTCACAACAAAAGCCAGGAAAGGGCGGCCCCAACCTCCAGAACAAAGGACAAAGAAAATAAGGATCACCTCAGGACAACCAGTCCAGGACACAAGAAAATAAGGACACCAAAAAGACAAAGAAATATACTGGGAAGTGGTGCAACTTCCATAAGATCCCCTGGCATAACATTGTTGATTGCCGCTCAAAGAAGTTGTTGGTGGTTGAGGTGAAAGCCTCTAAATCAGATGCGGGTTTTGACTCTTAGTCAGAACCATAAAGGGGGAGATATATCATTGATGCAAAACCCAATGTTATCGTTGCTACCACCAAGCTCCAACCCAGTGAACCAAACGAGCCAGAGGAAGGCGAGCACCTTTTTCATTCACAAATGTGGGTGAAGGGTACCCTGCTGCACTTCATCGTTGATAGTGCTAGCCAGTAGAATCTCATCTCAATAGAGGTAATCAAGAAATTCACCCTACTGACAATGCCACACTCACAACCCTACACCTTCGGATGGCTCTGCCAAGGAAGTGACATCCGTGTCAGCCAACAATGCCACCTATCATATGACATCAAGCTCTTCAAAGATGAGGTATTGTGTGATGTTGCCCCTCTAGAAGTTTGTAATGTTATTTTGGGCAAACCATATTTATCGAAACACCATGTTGTATATGAGTCTAGGCCTTAGAGTGTTATTATTACTCTGAACAAGAAATTGTAATTGTATAGGATATCAGAGGCAATCCCACCTAGTGCATTTCCTTGATCTCTACCAAGCAATGTAGGAAGGCCATCTCTCAGATGAGGAAGTTTGTATTATTCATGATTCTCTCTCAGAATGAGCGAAAGATCGCAATCTCATCCAGGTCTCCATGACCGACCTATCCACACAATAGAATCAAGTGGATAAGGTCTTGTAAGCATACTCATATATCTTCTCCTCACCTATCGGGGTACCTCTGCATTGTCAGGTCAAACACCCCATCGATATGACCCTTGATGAATCACTTCCCAATGGGATAGTCTACCGCCACTCTTTGTTAGAGAATGAGGAGATCAAGTGGTAGATCCAAGAACTGCTCCACAAGGGGCACATTTGTCCCAGCTAATCACCTTACAGGATCTCAATCATGTTGGTACAAAAGAAATATGGAACTTGGCGACTCTGCATTGATTACTGAGCCCTAAATAAAATCACAGTCAGAAACCGGTACCCAACTCCCCAAATCGATGACCTCCTTGATCAACTCACAAAGGCCAAATACTTCAGTAAGATTGATCTGAAGTCTGGCTACCACCAGGTCCCGATAGAACAAATAGATGTATGGAAGAGTGCCTTCAAGTCAAAGGAAGGTCTTTTTGAATGGTTGTTCATGCCCTTTGGCTTGACAAATGCTCTAGCTACTTTCATGAGGATGATGGATGATATCCTATGATCATTCATTGATACTTTTGTAGTGGTGTATCTGGATAACATTCTCATTTACAACAAGAATTGGGCAGAACACTTGCAACATATTCAACAGGTTCTGCACACCCTGTGGTAGCACAAGCTATATGCCAACTTGGAAAAGTTCTCCTTCGGCATGGACAGGGTCCATTACCTGGGCTACATCATTGATCAACATGGTTTACATGTGGATCCAGCCAAGATCCAAGTCATCTGTGACTGGCTAGCTGCAACCACACTCACTGATCTTCGAAGCTTCTTTGGCCTTTCCAATTTCTACCGTAGGTTCATGTTGGGATTCTACCATATTGCATGGGCCCTTATCCAAGTAACTAGGGGTGGTGGTAAGGAAAAATTTGTGTGGGGATAGTCCCAACAACAAACATTCGATGATTTGAATCAATGCTTGTGCTAAGCCCCAGTAATTTCACTACCGAACTTGCAACATCCCTTTGAGATTGAGACTGATGCTTCATACTATGTTGTGGGTGTCGTTCTCACTTAGCACGACCACCCTGTGGCCTATCATAGTGAGACACTATCATATTTTGTCCATAAGTACCCTAATTACGACAAAGAAATGTACTCCATTGCTCAAAACTGTTGCCAATGGAGACATTACATTCTTGGGAAGGAGACAATCATTCACACTGATCATAAGCCACTACAGTTCATGAAGACATAAGGCAAATTGAAGAATGAATGCCATCATAAGTGGTCGATATACTTGCAGCAATTCCACCTCAACATCAAGTATAAAATAGGAAGCACCAATCGTGTCATTGATTTCCTCAGTGAACCGCCAGTCGCGACACTCACCATGGTGCTAGACTCTTGCGACCATGAGACCTCTGGATGGCCCCAACTCTATGAGATAGACCCAGACTTCACCACCACCTACCAAATGTTGGGTGCAAACATAGTTGTCACTAATTTCCATCTTCAGGATGGGATGTTGTGATGTCTGGGCCATATCCGCATTCCATCAAGAGAAGATGATCTAGGAATACCACTACAGTCGGGTGGCAGGACACTTTAATGTCTAAAAGACAATGGAAATGTTGCAAAAACATTTCTAATGGCCAAAACTTTGACAGGAGGTCAGCAAGTATATCAGGTCCTGCACTGCCTATGCTATTCCCAAACTGACCAATAAGAAACAGGGCCTGTACACCCCTCTGCCTACTCCTGACATGGCATGGGAATCCATCTCCATGGACTACATGTCGTGCCTCCCGTCCACCAAGCGAGGAAATCACTATGTTTTTGTGGTTGTTGATCGCTTTTCTAAGATGGTGATTCTGACCACCTGCAAGAAGAGCATCATAACAGAGGCCACTGTCAATATCTTCTTTGAATGAGTCTAGGTAAATTTTGGAATCCCACAAACCATTGTCTTAGATTGGGACAATTGATTTCTCAACACATTCTGGTCGAGCCTCTAGTCACTGCTGGAAACCAAGCTCAACAAATCCACGACCTTCCACCCCAGAAAGATGGCCAAACTGAGGTCGTAAATCGAATGATCATGCATATCATACACATGTATAATTCCAAGAACCCCCGCACATGGGATGAGAGTCTTCCCTATGTCCAACATAGCGACAACTGAGCCTTGCATAGATCAACTAGCTACAACACCTTTCGGGTGGGGTTGGGATTCCAACCATTGGGTCCCATAGATGTTGCACATAGATGTTGCACTACCCCGTGCAATCACCTTGACCGAATCATCTCCTACTCCAATTGAATTAAAAAAATCCACCCGGTTCATTAAGCAGATCCAGCACATCCTTCAACAGGTTCAAGATATACTACATAAGTCCAATGACAAGTACAAACAATGCCATGATCAACACCGGGTGCCACGTAAGTTTCAGGCGGGAGACAAAGTTTGGTTGAATTTACATAAATAACGCCTTACCAAACCCCACAAGAAGCTTCACCCACTCTTTTATGGGCCATACACCATCACCAAGGCTGTGGGTGATAATGATTTTGAGCACAACATTCCTCCTTTCCTTTGCCTGCACCTAATGTTCAACTGGATTTCCTTTGACCTTATTTCCCACCATTATTGGACACCTCAGAGATAGTAGAACAAATGACATCAAAAAATCTCAACCCCGAAAAAATACAAAAACATCCAATGATCATATTGTGGACAAATAGGTCAAGGGCACTCGCCGGCAAAGGATCCAACTTTATCGAGTTGTCAAAGCAGGGCAGCTCTTGCACCAAGGCAAGTGGCTCACCCGGGGCCAAATTCAACAGAAATTTCTTCATATAATGGGGGAAATCAATGAAATGGATAACATTTCTTCCTAAGGGGGGAGGATTGATCCATATGGATGTCGGTGGCCTCCCACCTATTCCAACTGGCTCATTTTGGCAGTTTTCCAGTTCGACAATTTTTTCCTAGTTTTCGGGTCCCTGACTTCCAGGGCCATTTTGAGGCCCTAAACAATGTTTTTAGGGCTCTCCACAAACAAAATGTGTATTCCTCAGGCATAAATTTCCAACGGGCTATCGTGCACCTAAAAGGAAGATCATATGCAAAAGTTATGACCCTGGGAAGTTGATGTACTAACTTACCCAAACGGGGCCCGCATGACTTTTGGCGCTTCATCCCCTAAGGTTAAGTTTTTGGATGTATAGGGTTTTCAAATTCCTATTTATTGTAAAAATGCCTTGAGATCCTCATTGTAATCATATTCTATAATGATCGCAACTGTCACATCTCTTCTCAGAGATAAACCACCAACATTCTAGCAAGCTTGTTTTCCGCTGCATTTTACAGTTTCAACTTATTTCCTTATTGAATAGAAACCAATTTTAATGTATATATGTTATTTTGTGTTAAGAATATTTTGATAATAATCTATATTCATTTCATTCTACTCATAAAATACAGATCATTAGATGCCCTATCGGCCAATTTGGAGGAGCGTCCTCCTATAGCAACCTGCTTTTTGAGACTTGTTTTCTGCTTTTTTCTCAGATTTTGTTCAGTTTTCTCTGTGACTGTTTAAGTTTATTTCTTGAGTCTTTGTGATCAATTCCAAATGGTTGGATGAGTTCGATCATCTCTCTTATTCATAGTTTTTTCTTTTTTTCTTTTTCATCCTCTTATCAGCTTGCATGTGTGCTTAAGACTACCTAGTATTTTAGCCCAAAGACTCCTAGTTTGTCTCTGACCTTGCTTGATTGAGAATTTGAAATTCATCACTTAGTTTTCATTTCCTCCTTTTGAGTTTGTGTTGTTCCTGAGATTTACTCTAGGCTCACAGAATAATGTTAGGCATCCAAAATTTAAGAGATTTATTTTTATAATGCTTTTCTACCTTCAATTTTAAGATGAAACTTCAAATAAATTTAATGATTCGAAAACATAGAGCCAATATCTCTTTCAATGACTTTTTTTTTATAAATATTGAGTAGATGAAAAGTAGAATTGATTAACAAAACTGTCAAATAAATTAAGGTATCCAATACTGATAAATCTTACCTTATCTGCAATAGAAGAATCATGAAGGATAAGTATTAAAAGATGAATTGAAATGAGGAGATCCACACATATACATTTCTTGTTTTACTCACAATAATAATAGAGGAAAAGTTGTAGCAGAACAAAATTCCAATTCTATGGACCACATTAGATGTATTACTAATTTGCAGTTTTTCAATCTTTAAGAACCATAGGTGAAGAAAATGAGGTTATGAAAAGGCAATACACAGAAAGCACATAACTTAAGGAAATGAAATGTAGAATCTTTATCTTCTCTTTGAAATTGGTATTGTTTGCATAGGTGCATACCTAGGGTTCAACTACGAGAGTGCACCAACAAGCCCTAACTACTGGCCCTTTCGGCTACACCTACAAAGAAGATGCAGTCTCACCCGAAGAAACTATGAGGGGGATGCAGGACAAAGATGTCTACAACCAAGGGAAATATCAAGTGGATATAATACTAGAACAATACAACATGTATATATCACTTATCAACTTAGATCTACCTCGCACAAATATAGATCTAATCTAACACAACAATGCAATAACAATATATCAATGACAAAGAACAGAGCATCAAGCACACACACGACATAAGATATATGTGGTTCACCCTCTCTCTAGGGCTACGTCCATAGAACTGTGCTTTATGATGTATTAAGATATAACATACAGTTCTTGTTTGCACTCTTAGCTAGAAAATCTTCTCTATTCTCTTCTCTTCCTCTCCCCTTCCTGTGCACCTAGCTGCAAGGATTGATCTCCACACCCAGCTAGAGACCTTACAATACCAGAAGGCTCTCACACTTAGCACTCCTCTCTTTCACAATAGTACTTACTCAATAATAAAAATCACAACACCAACAATCATCTTACCAACCCAACCCAGGTCCTCTTGACCTTTATTTATACATTACAATAGCTCGTTGACATATTTAGGCCGAGACCTAAGTGTCAAAACCCTATATACCAAAACCCTAGGTGTCTAAAACCCTAGGTCAACTTGACCTACATTTTCAGGGCTTCTCCAGCCTATCTTTCCTTCCTTCTCGCACGGTGCTCCAAAGCATCCAATGGTGGATTTTTCCACTTGATGAGTTGTCCACGATCCTTCCTCCTTGGTGATCTATCATCCTCGATCTCCTCATCCAATGACTTGCTTTCTCAGACTTCGCTCCATCTTTTCTTCTCTTTTGCTCACTTCAACCCAGTAACAGTCACTATGTCTTCTGCGAAGTTCACATTTTTCCTTTGCTTCCTTGATCTTCGCTTGCTTCCATAACCAAGGGCTAATAGGCCCCCAACACTCACCTGTGACTCATTCCGAGGCACTCCAGATCTGATCTTTTTGTTTTACTTCGACTTTGGACTGCGTAATGCAGCCTTTTCTTTATGCTCTGTGCTTTCTCTCCTTCGTTGTGCATACTATTTTTTCTGTGTTTGGTACCCAGATTCAATTGCACCTGGTACCTAGACCCTTTTCCTTATGCTTTTACTGAGATCTATGAAGGAGCTGGTTGTCATAGTACAACTTCAACCAACTCCCATTCACTAATCCTTTCTTCCATTCTCCATTCAAAGTTTTCAATTGTGTAGCTCCTCCTTATGTAACATAGGCGATCTCATATGGCCTATTGGCCAGACCTAGGGTTCAGCTCTGAGAGAACACCAACAAGCCCTAACTATTGGAAAATTAGCTACACCTGTGAAGCAGATGCAGTCTCACCCAAAGCAGCTATGGGGGGGTTACAGGATAGAGATGTCTGCAACCAAGGGGGAATATCAAGTGGATCTAACCCTAGAACAATACAATATGCATATATCACTTATAAACTTAGATCTACTTCGCACAACTATAGATCTCATATAACAAAATGATGCAATAACAATATATCAATGACAAAGAACAGAGCAACAATCACACACACGACACAAGATATATGTGGTTCACCCTCTCTCTAAGGCTACGTCCACATAATTGTGCTTTATAATATATTAAGATGAAAACATACAGTTCTAATCTGTGCTCTTAGCCAACATATCTTCTCTCTTCTTCTCTTAATCTCTCCCCTTCCTGCGCACCCAACTGCAAGACTTGATCTTTGCACCCAATTGAAGATCTTATAATACCAGAAGGCTCTCACTCTTAGCATTTCTCTCTCTCACAATAATTCTCACTCAATACAATAACAATCACGATCCCAACAATCATCTTACCAACCCAACCCAAGTCCTATTGAGATTTATTTATACTTTTTAATAGCTCACCAACATCCTTAGGCTGAAGCCTAAGTGTCAAAACCCTAGGTGTCTAAAACCCTAGGTCAACTTGACCTGCGTTTTCAGGGCTTCGCTAGGCTGTCTTTCCTTCCTTCTCATGCGGTGATCCAAACCATCTAATGGTGGATTTTTTCCACTTGCTGAGTTTTCCACGGTCCTTCTTCCTTGTGGACCTGTCATCCTTGATCTCCTCATCCAATGGCTTTCTTTCTTGGACTTCGCTCCGTCTTTTCTACTCTTTTTCTCACTTCGACCCAGTAACAGTCATTGTGTCTTCTACAAAGTTCACATTTTGCCTTTTCTTCCTTGATCTTCTCTTGCTTCCATAACCAAGGGCCAACAAGCCCCCAACACTCACCTGTGACTCATCCTGAGGCACTTCATATCTGATCCTTCTGTTTTACTTCAACTTTAGACTGCACAATGCAACCTTTATTTTCTACTCTTTGCCTCCTCTCCTTCCCTGTGAAAACTGTCTTTTCTATGTCTGGTACCCAATTTCAACTACACCTGGTACCTAGACCCTTTTCTTCATGCTTTTACTTAGAGTTGTGAGGCAGTTGGTTGTCATAGTACAACTTCAACCGACTCCCATTCACTAATCCTTCCTTCCATTCTCCATTCAAAGTTTTCAATTGTGCAACTCCTCCTTCTATAACATAGGTGATCTCATATGGCCCAAGCCAATGCATTTTGAACTTCCCAGGATGCTTCATGAACTTAATGTCATATACCAGTACTAGATCACCTTGCTTGAATTCCTTCCTCTTGATGTGCCTGTCATGATAGGCCTTTTCTCTTTCCTTCTGAACTTGCTGGTGAAATCCTGCAATACATCTGTCTTCTTCTAGTTCGACCAACTGCAAAAGCCTCTCTTGAACAGTGCCAGTGTCATCCATATCTGTAAAGGCAACAATTCTTAGGCTTGGCACCGGGTATTCCATTGGGACAACGACTTCGAGACCATACACCAACTTGAAGGGGGTCTGCATTGTTAATTTCTTGCAAGTGGTTCTATAAGCCCAAAGTACTACTGATACTCTTAAATCCCAGTCATCCCTATTCACACTGCAAATTTTTGTCAGCGCTATCTCCAAGATCTTATTGAATGCTTCCACTGTCCCATTTTCTTGTGGATGATAAGGCGTTCTCTTCTGATGGTGTACTGCAAATTTCTTAGTCAGGGCTTCAAAAGTCTTATTGATGAAATGGGTGCCTTGATCACTCATAAGGATCTTTGGGCATCCAAACCTGGTTATGATGTCCTCAAATATGAAGCACGCAACTATAGTTGCACTACAGTCCTTAACTACTCTAACTTCGGCCCATCTGGTCAAGTATTTTGTCGCAGTGATGATGTACCTTGCTCCTGTGCACTTTCCTGGTGGGTTTATGGGCCCTACGAAGTCAATGGCCCATTTCTCAAATGCTTGGAGGGTCAGTTGTGGTGCTAATGTCATTTCATCTCTTCTGGATGGTTTTCCAACTCTTTGGCATACATCGCAGGCCTTGTAATAGTCTTTAACATCTCTGTGTAAGGTAGGCCACCAAAGGCCAACTCGAAGCACCTTCTGTGCTATTGCTTTCCTTGCATAATGTCCTCCTACGATACCTTCATGAGCTTCTGCGAGGATCAATGGTCGCTCTGCCTCCATAGCACATAGTCTCAGTATCTCATCAGGTCCCATCTTGTATAGTTGTCCAACTGTAAGTGAAAAATTGGTAGCGCCCACTACTAGCTGTTTCTTCTGGAGAATTGTATACTCACTATGTGCCATTCCTGTTGACAAGAACTAGACTATTTCTACAAAGTGGTCATCAATCTTTCGAATTGCTAGCAACTATGCATCTGACAATGCATCCTCCAAACTGATCGACTCTTCACCATGTTCCAACCTCGACAAGTGGTACTCATCCTTGTTCATTCTTCCTGGCTTGACTATGATCTAAAAATCATATTTCTGAAATAACAGAAGCAATGTGCAGATTCTTGCCCCCAACACTAGCTTGTTGACTAGATATTTCAGTGCGGAGTGATCATTAAAAATTTTAAAGTGCCCTCCCAACAAGTAGTGGTGGCATTTCTACAGCGCATACACCATGGCTAACCCTTCTCGCTCAATAGTGGTGTAGTTGACCTCTACTGTTGATAGCTTCTAGCTAGAAAAATCTAACGGGTGGTCAATGTCTCCTATTCCTGGTTGTGCTAACATAGCTCCCAATGCAATAGAAGACACATTGACTTGTACATGGAACTCCTTGGTCCAATCTGGGAAAACTAGAATAGGCACATTAACCATCTTTTGTTTCAGCGTGTCGAAGCTTTGCTGGCATTCTTTTGTCCAGCTAAATTGAAAGTCTTTCTTTAGAAGCTTCTCCGTGGGTGCTATAATCTGGGTATATCCTTTGATGAACTTTCTATAATACCCAGTATGTCCTAGCATAGTGCACAACTGTTTGACTGAAGTAGGAGGTGGCAGATCAACTATAATGACAATTTTAGAGGGATCTACCAGCAATCCCTTCTTGCATACAATATGACCTAACAAAACGCCAAATGGTGAGAAGAAGATGAATTTCTTCAGATTCAATGCAATTTGACACTGCCTGCATTTATCCAACATTAGCCTTAGACATTCAATATGATTTTTCAATAAACTAAAAACAATCCAATCGTCAAAATAGGCTTCTAGAAATTTATGCAAAAACTCCTTGAATGCTTCAACCACCACCCTAGAAAAGATGGCTGGGGCATTCTTCAATCCAAATGGCATCACTGTATACAGGTAGGACCCCCATTCTATTGCAAAGGTGGTCTTGTGGTGATCTTCCTTGGCAATCTAGATTTGATGGTATCCTGAAAATCCATCTGTAAAAGAATATACTTCCTGGCCTCCCACATTATCTAACACTTCATAAGTGAATGGCGTAGGGAAGGGGTCATGCAAACATGCATCATTCAACTTCCTGAGATATACATAGATCCTTATCTCTCTTGTATTTTTGTCCTGTACCACCATAGGGATAATCCACTTTGATTCTTTGATAGGTTCTATAATCTCTGCTTCCAGCATTCTGTCCAACTCAATCGTCACTTTCTCCTTATATTTAGGGTTTAATCTGTAGGGTCTCTGTTTGATTGGTTTTGCATCTGGTTTCAAAGGGATCCTCATCTCTCCCATAGGCCCTTTGATTCCCTTCATATCAATAAACTTGGTCGAAAACAAGTCCTGATACTCGTGCAGTAATTCTGTGATCTTGTCAATGGTAGCAACATCCCAATAATCTTCGACATTTGCAAGATTCAGTGTCTCCTCGATTCCAATATTAACATTTTTAATCTTGATGGGCTATCCAATGAATGGTAGCTCAACTACAGGTCCTTCCACATCTCTCTGGCCTTGTATTTCTGCGATGTTCACCTTCCTCAGATCATCATCTTCATTAGCATTGATGTTGTAACAACCTTTTAGTTTCTGGAGAGGCACAATCCATTCGTCCTCTTCTTGTTCCAAGGAAGGATAGATGCTTCCTTAAATACTTTCCGTCTCACAATCTGTAATGCTTGATCTACTGAAGGATATTAAATTTCAAATAAGAAGGTGGTTATAAAATTCTGAGTCATACCTTCCCAATCTATAGTGATGAGGCACAACTCTTCTTGAAGGTACCAATTGATAGGTGTCGTGTCCAGTGTATTAATGAATTTGTGCACCCACTTCTCTTGAGGAATGTTTCTCCATGCTTCCTCACAACTTTGCACAAGGTCCTTTGGGCAGCTTCGACCTATGTACCAAACTTCACATCCTTCTACTTGTGCTAAGAACCGCACTGTCATCAAGGTACGACAAGGTATCCAGTCTGTAATATTTCTTTTGTGTGTCCCCCACCATCTTTCTAGGGTTGCTTTCAGGGCCTCATCCATTGGCAACAATCTTTGTTGCATTTGTACACTTTCTTCAAAGTCCGACAAGAAGTTTTCTAAAGGATTCAGACCATTAAAGGTGGGTAAGTTACTTATTGTTGTGCCGATCCAGCGAACTTCTCTGGTTAATATAGCACATCTTCTTGTAGATACTTCATACATTTTATTCTTCTAGTTCTTCAGTGCTTCTTTTGAGTCTGATGAACATGCGTTGTCACTTCTCCAGCTTAGGTTTCCATCAGCCATAGGATTATGTAAACCTGTTGTCTGGATGTTAGTTTGCATATGTTTTCCAACTCATATGCACGATCTTCCTCTCAGATAGGTTCTGTGTATCACTAAACTTCATATGGATCTAAAGGTGCAATGAACCTAAGGCCATATCTTTCAAATGTCATTCATCTTTTCTTTAAATCAACCATAGTGGAATTATTGAAAACCCAATCAATTCCTAACAATGCAGGGTAAGGGCAACTGTCATCAACTATCTCAATTACCTCAAAATCTGCAAATGTTCTTACTCCGTCAATGTCCACAAGGACATGTTCTAGTCTGCCAAAGGGGCTTACAGCTTGCTGAATAGCCATCCTGAGCCTGATAGGGGAATAGATCAACTTAGGTTTTCCCATTAGTGCCCATGTTTGCTTCGTCATGACATTGATCTCTGACCCTAAGTCGAGGACCACATAGTCTATATCATACTATCCTACTTGAGCATTTAAGTGTAACTCCTTATTTTTCCTTCTCTTATTAGCGATTTGGTGTACTACCCTATTCAATAAGGGGTCTATCTTTCCTAGCTCATACTATCTAATTAAATTTTGTAACTCTTGTACAACACTTTCATCCTGAATCAACTTAATGCAAGTATATAAAAATTCCATGAGCTTTCTTACCTCTTTTCCTTCTCTGGGTGAAGCAAACTGATAAAATGCCTGAGGAATTCCATATTATCTTACATTTGGTCATGTATTTGATGAAGAAACTTGATTTGCTTTGAAATATTTTCTTGCTTCTTCAAATATTTGTCTTTCTTTCTTTGCGTCAAAAGTTTGGGTCTTCTCTATAGCTTTCCTGATTCTTGAGTCCTCTACAGTCTTCCCTTGGGTCAGTCTATCTTCTCCTATAACAACACCTCCTTTGGTTATAATAGAGACTCTAGGGTCTTCTCCACGAGGTTCGACATATATCAGTTTCACTTGCGGGTTCTGCTGAGGTCCTCCTCTTTCCTGAAGCTTATCCAGCAACACATGCCAATCTTCTATAACATGTTCAAACAAGATGCATTAGCTGCAAGTAGTGAAAGGTTTTTGATAGTCCCTTTTGAGGTTTCCTGGTTGTGTGCAGTTGTAATAGATTATCTATCCTCGATATCTGCCCATACCTTCTCCTCATCCTCATCCTCTGAATCCACCACGAGGGTTGAAGTTTCCTCTCCCAGGAGAGTTATACTGCATAGTGTTTCCTTCTTATTGTACTTTGCCTTGAATTTTGTATATAGCTCTTGACCTTTCATGCATGAGGTCATAATCCCTACAATCCCTAACATCATGCCCCATGGATTTATAGAACATGCAATACAAATTTTTGGGTGTCTAAACATATTTTTGCATGTAATATCACTCATGAGGGCGATGTCTATTTCGACATACTTCACACCAAGGTAAAGTGACTTGCTTCAAAGGTCTCGGAGCTCCTGAGGCCAAGTATTCAAGAAATAGGGGGAAGTGCTCCTTATCATGGCCTTTTGAATTGCATCTAACACACCATATGTCTTCTCTTTTATCTTTTCTCTTGTCTTTCTTCATATCTTTGACCTGCATAGACAAACTAGTTAGCTGACTCAAGATCCGACTCATACCTGAGATGGATTCTCCCATAGGGGATGATTCTAACTTCATGGCGATCTCCAGCACCTCAGCCTACGAAGCAATCTTCTGTTGCATCAGAGGAACTCTAATGTGTGGTAAGAGGGCAGCAATGAACCATTCCTTGTTCTTCTCATTTGGGATCTGAAAAGTCAAACGACTGGTTAAGGTCTTGAATCTCTAATCGTATTCCCAAATGGGTTCAACTATCTTCTGCTTGATCTCTTTCAGCTCTGTAATAAATTGTGACTCTGACTTAGGTTTCTTGAACTCTGCAATCAATGCATTCTTGATCTCATTCAGTGGCTTAGGTTGTGCAATTCCTTGGACAAGTTTCATTTACCAACTTAGTGCGCGATCCCTCAAGGTGGTACTGAACTGAGTTCTTTTAACAGCTTCGTCGGTGACATTTTTAATATTCCATACGGCTTCACACATAAATCAGTGTTGATCACAGTCTTCAGATCCATCTCCCCTAAAGATAGGGATCCTCATTTCATCTTCCATAGATCTTCCTAGGTTTCCTGACTGAGTAGGTGGTGGACTACTAGTGACAGTGCTCTAAATTCTCTGGTGGTTTTGATTACTCTGATTGCTTAAGGCTACTAAATTGATAGGAGAAATAATAGTACTTACTTCGGTAGTCTGCGCAGTTCCTGAAGTTTCTAGCTCGACTCGACGAGGTTCTTCAATTTTCCCTTCTTCTTCCCTAGCGGGTTCTGAATCCTCTTCGTTCATCAGATCTACCTCTTCTCCACTGTAGAAACCCTTGTCTCCATAGTTCTTCTTGAACAGGTTTGCAAGATGAACTTCTCTGAACACTCTCCCACTACGCATATGTCCAACCTCTATGTCATTGTTGCTATCCAAATTCCTAAACATTAGCCTTTTTAAGTTTGATCGATCTACTGTATCTTCAAGATCTTCTTCTCATGCAATAGCATCTTGATTCTCAACTTCAGAAAATGTAAAAAATTTCCTCTGGGTACCTTGAAGAAACATCTCTCTGCTTGGCTATATGAATCTACTCTGTCAACAACAAACTCAATGATGTACCCTCCAATGGTGCTATCAAACCAATGATCTACTTTTCTTGACATGGTGTTGTCAACTCTCTTGACCTTCTTGATAAACACCGATGCCCAAACTACAGAAGGTCTAGATCTGAACTCAAACTGGGTATCTGCCAACCTAGCTAACCACTCATGTAGCTTCTGATGGATTCCTCCAAATAATTTCTCGTGTATATCAGTAAAAATATGTCTCTCCAACCAATCCTCTGTAGTAAGATTAGGGTTCTTGTTCTGGGCTTCAGAGAAGTCCTTTTCCTGATCCTCTATCCACTTTGAATCTTTATCTTTGATTGAAACCACCTTGACATTCCCTTAAGAAGATTCCTGTCTTGGCAATGAAACCATTTGTTGGCATAGGGGTAGACCCAGGGTTCATCTCCGAGAGCACACCAACAAGCCCTAACTACTGGCCCTTTTGGCTACACTTGCGAATTAGATGCAGTCTCACCAAAAGAAACTATGGGGGGGTCACAGGACAGAGATGGCTACAACCAAGGGGGAGTATCAAGTGGATCTAACCCTAGAACAATATAGTATGTATATATCACTTATCAAATTAGATCTACTTCACACAACTATAGATATGATCTAACACAACAATGCAATAATAGTATATCAATGACAAAGAACAGAGCAACAATCATACACACAACACAAAGATATATGTGGTTCACCCTCTCTCTAGGGCTACGTCCACAGAACTGTGATTTAAAATATATTAAGATGAAAGCATACAGTTCTGATCTACGCTCTTAGCCAACATATCTTCTCTCTTCTTCTCTCAATCTCTCCCCTTCCTGTGCACCCAACTGCAAGACTTGATCTTCGCACCTAGCTAAAGATCTTACAATACTAGAAGGCTCTCACTCTTAGCACTTCTTTCTCTCACAGTAATTCTCACTCAATACAATAACAATCACGATCCCAAAAATCATCTTACCAACCCAACCCAGGTCCTCTTGACCTTTATTTATACTTTTCAATAGCTCATCGACATCCTTAGGTTGAAGCCTAAGTGTCAAAACCCTATATACCAAAACCCTAGGTGTCTAAAACCCTAGGTCAACTTGACCCACGTTTTCAGGGCTTCACCAGCCTATCTTTCCTTCCTTCTCGTGCGGTGCTCCAAAGCATCTAATGATGGATTTTTTCCACTTGTTGAGTTTTCCACGGTCCTTCTTCCTTGCTGACCTGCCATCCTCGATCTCCTCGTCCAACAACTTGCTTTCTTGGACTTCGCTCTGTCTTTTATTCTCTTTTTCTCACTTTGACCCAGTAATAGTCACTGTGTCTTCTGCGAAGTTCGCATTTTGCCTTTTCTTCCTTGATCTTCACTTGCTTCCATAACAAGGGGCCAACATGGCCCAAGCCAATGTGTTCTGAACTTCCCAGGATGCTTGATGAACTTACTGTCATATACCAGTACTAGATCACCTTGCTTGGATGCCTTCTTCTTCATGTGCCTGTCATGATAGGCCTTCTCTCTTTCCTTCTGAACCTATTGGTAGAATCCTATAATAAATCTGTCTTCTTCTAGTTCAACCAACTGTGCAAGCCTATCTTGAACAACGCCAATGTCATCCATATATGTAAAGGCAACAATTCTTAATCTTGGCACTAGGTATTCCATTGGGACAATGGCTTGAAGACCATACACCAACTTGAAGGGGGTCTGCATTGTTAATTTCTTGCAAGTGGTTCTATAGGCCCAAAGTACTGTTGGTACTCGTAAATCTGAGTCATCCCTATTCACACTACAAATCTTCATCAACGTTGTTTCCAAGATTTTGTTGAATGCTTCAACTATCCCATTTGCTTGTGGATGGTAAGGTGTGCTCTTCTGGTGGTGGACTGCAAATTTCTCAATCAAGGCTTCAATTGTTTTTTTTATGAAATGTGTTCCTTGATCACTCATAAGGATCTTTGGGCATCCAAACCTGGTTATGATGTCATCAAATATGAAGCTTGCAGATGTAGTTGCACTACATTCCTTAACTGCTCTTGCTTCGGCCCATCTAGTCAAGTACTTTGTCACAGTAACGATGTACCTTTCTCCTGTGCACTTTCCTGGTGGGTTTATAGGTCCCACGAAGTCAATGGACCATTTCTCAAATGCTTGCAGGATCATCTATGGTGCTAATGGCATTTCATCTCTTCTGGATGGTTTCCCAATTCTTTGGCATACATTGCAGGCTCTGTAATAGTCTTTAGAATCTCTGTGTAAGGTAGGCTGCCAAAGGCCAGCTCTAAGAACCTTCTGCGCAATTGATTTCCCTGCGTAATGTCCTCCTACAATGCCCTCATGATATTCTTCAAGGATCAATGGTCGCTCTTCCTCCATAACATACCTTCTCAATATCTCATCAGGTCCCATTTTGTATAGCTATCCATCTATAAGAGAAAAGTTGACAACGCGCACTACTAACTATTTCTTCCGAGGAATTGTATACTTGCTAGGTGCCATTCCTGTTGACAGGAACTCAACTATTTCTGTGAAGTGGTCATCGATATTTCTAATGGCCAAAAACTGTGCATCTGACATAGGGATGATTTTAAGGATGGAAATTTATTTTAAAATATAGAAACCTTGGTGAATCTTACTTATCCTTCATATGCCAACTATAAATGTTTGACGATATTTTTGTAAAAATATTCAAATTTCTAAGGATTTTATATAGTTTTTATAAAATTTTGGCGATTTTTAAGGTAAAATAATTTTATCCTATAGAATTTGGGCAAATCATTTTTAAAATAGTGAATCTCGTTTTTGGAAAAACCATGGAAAATTAGCCCATGAGCGAAATTTAGCCCCTAAAATCATCCATGATCCGATAGTGTATCCTCCAAACTGGTTGGCTCTTCGCCATGTTCCAACCTTGATAAGTGGTCGGGACCATTGTTCATTCTTCTTGGATTAACTATGATCTCAAAATCATATTCCTAAAATAGCAGAAGCCATCTGCATATTCTCCCCCCCAACATTGTCTTGTTGACTAGGTATTTCAAGGCAGAGTGATCAGTAAATACTTTAAAGTGTCCTCCCAACAAGTAGTGGCGAAATTTCTGCAGTGCATACACCATGGCTAACCCTTCTCTCTTAGTAGTGGTGTAGTTGACCTCTGCTGTTGATAGATTTTGGCTAACAAAATCTAATGGGTGGTCGATGTCTCTTGTTCCCAGTTGTGCTAACACAACTCCCAATGCAATAGAAGATGCATCGACATGCACATGAAACTCCTTGGTACAATATGGGAAAACTCGAATAGGCACAGTAACCATCTTTTGTTTCAGTGTGTCAAAGCTCTGCTGACATTCTTCCGTCCAACTAAACTGACAATATTTCTTCAGAAGCTTCTCCACGAGTGTTGTAATCTAGGCATATCCTTTGATGAACTTCCTATAATACCTAGTATGTCCTAGCACAGTGTGCAGCTGTTTGACTGAAGTAGGAGGTGGTAAATCAACTATAATGGCAATTTTAGATGGATCTACCAGCAATCCCTGCTTGCATACAATATGACCTAACAACACTCCAAATGGTGAGAAGAAGATGCACTTCTTTAGATTCAATGCAATTTGACACTACCTGCATTTATCCAACATTAGCCTTAGACATTCAATATGATTTTTTAATAAACTAAAAACAGTCCATTCGTCAAAATATGCTTCTAGAAATTTATGCAAAAAATCCTTGAATGCTTCGACCACCACCCTGGAGAAGATGGCTAGGGCATTCTTCAATCCAAATGGAATCACTATATACTAGTAGGATACCCATTTTGTTGCAAATGTGGTCTTGTGGCGATATTCATTAGCAATCCGGATCTGATGGTATCCTGAAAATCCACCTGTTATACTTCCTGGCCTCCCACATTATCTAACACTTCGTTAGTGAATGGTGTAAGAAAGGGGTCGTGCAAACAAGCATCATTCAACTTCTTGAGATCTACGCAGATCCTGATCTCTCCTGTCTTTTTGTCTTTTATCACCATAGGGATAATCCATTCTGACTCTTCGACAGGTTCTATAATCCTTGCTTCCAGCATTGTTTCCAGCTCAATCTTCACTTTCTCCTTATATTTAGGGTTCAACCTGTAGGGTCTCTATTTAACTAGTCTTGCATTTGGTTTCAAAGGGATCCTCATCTCTCCCATAGGCCCTTTGATGCCCTTCATATCAATGAACTTGGTTGGAAACAAGTCCTGATATTCGTGTAGTAACTCTGTGATCTTGTCAATGGTAGCAACATCCCAATAATCTCCGACATTTGCAAGCTTTGTTGTCTCCTCTGTTCCAATATTGAATTTTTAATCTTGATGGGCTGTCCAATGAATGGTAGGTCAACTACAGGTCCTTCCACATCTCTCTAGCCTTATGTTTATGCGATGTTCACCTTCCTTGGATCATCGTCTTCATCAACATTGATGTTGTAACACCCTTGCAGTTTCTGGAGAGGCGCAGTCCATTTGTCCTCTTCTTGTTCCAAAGGAAGGCTAGATGCCTCCTCAAATACTTTCTGTCTCACAATCTGTAATGCTTGATCTACTGAAGGATATTGAATTTCAAATAAGAAGGTGGTTACAAAATTCTGAGTCATACCTTCCCAATCTGCAGTGATGAGGCACAACTCTGCTTGAAGGTACCAGTTGATAGGTGTCATGTCCAGTGTGTTAATGAATTTGTGCACCTACTGATCTTGAGGAATGTTTCTCCAGGCTTCCTCACAACTTTGCACATGGTCCTTTGGGTAAATTCGACCTGGGTACCGAACTTCACAGCCTTCTACTTGTGCTGAGAACCACGTTGTCATCAAGGTACAACATTATATCCAGTTTGTAATATTACTTTTGTGTGTCCCCCACCATCTTGCTGGGGTTGCTTTCAGGGCCTCATCCATTGCCAACAATATTTGTTGCATTGGTAAACTTTCTTCAAAGTCCGACAAGAATATTTCTAAAGGATTTATACCATCAAAGGTGGGTAAGTTACTTACTATTGTGCCGATCCAACGAACTTCTCTCGTTAATCTAGCACATCTTCTTGTAGATACTTCATACATTTTATTCTGCTAGTTTTCCAGTGCTTCTTCTGAGTCTGATGAACATGCACTGTCACTTCGCCAGCTTAGGTTTCCATCGACCGTAGGGTTAATGTAATCCTGTTTCAAGGAAAACTATTATCAACTATCTCAATTACCTAACAACGCAAGGTAAGGACAACTATCATCAACTATCTCAATTACCTCAAAATCTGCAAACGTTCTTACTCCATCGATGTCCACAGGGACATGTTTTTTATGCATTATTTTCATCACCCTTATGACCATTAATGATGTAAACCTATCTGTTGCCTTTAGAGGGGTCAGTGGCCTGAATTCTTGAAGAAAGAAGGGAGAAGAACTTTCCCTGAGAGAAGAAGTTGTGTTTTCCTTTGTAAAAAACAATATTAAAGAGGATTTCCGCATGCTGCTCTATACACAGGGTGCGGAAATGCCTCATTTCTGCAGGCTGCACTATATCTAGGGTGAGGAAATGCCTGGTTTCCACAAGTTGCACTATATCTAGGGTGAGGAAATTCCTGATCTCCGTAGGTTGCACTATAGCTAGGCTGTGGAGTTTCCGCAGGTTGCTCTATAGCTAGGGTGCGACGACCTTTGTACGTGGGAAAAATGAGCGTCTTCTTGATGATTCTAGAAGGAGAAGCTTCTATGGTCAGGTGACTTCCGAATGGTTTGGATCTTACTCACTTTCATGATTTAGTGTGATCATCATAACCTCCTCACCTTATCCTCTTTAGCTTATAAAAGGAGAGGAGCTCTCATGGAAAAAGTTAGCTTTGGAGATTGGCTTGAGTTAGAGGTTGTTTTGGCTTGAGATTGTTAGCTTGGTTAGAGTGGTTTTAAGCTTGGCTTTGTTAAGATAGATTGTGAGTAGCTATCATATCCATGGTATCAGAATCCTTGGAGCAAGAAGTGTGTGGGAAGTAAGGAACTGTTGGAAGGAACCTTACGACATAAAGGCATCTGGTTGTAATCTCTCTTCCTATTATTTAATACAATACATTGGCATGCTTCTTTCCCATAGAATTATCTTTATTTTATTGCATAATTCCTTGATCATATACATAGGTTGTCATTGAATATACTTCTACTGCTTTCACTTTGGTTGGTTTGTGTCTCACTGCAGGATCAGTATCACAAGAGCACCATAGCGAAACAGGAACAACAAAGACATAAGGAAGCGACACTTAAAGGTATGTATCTCGTCTTTTGTTTGGTAGTAAATTCGATGGAAAAACGTTATGTATAGAGCAGCCTGCGAAAATCCTCTTTAATAGGGTTTTTTACAAAGGAAAATACAACTTCTTCTGTAAGGGAAAGTTCTTCTCCCTTCTTTCTTCAGGAATTCAGGCCACTAACCCCTCTGAAGGCAATAAATAGGTTTACATCATTAACAACCATAAGGGTGATGAAAATAATGTGTAACAGAGATCCCCCCAAAGCATGAAGTTAGAACAGAGTGATAGATGAAATACTTTGTCGAGTGTGTGTAGGGAACAAGGAACACATCGGTCATAAACTTGCCAACAAACAAGGAAATACAATACAATAATATATCATCACTGAGGCAGGCATTCCCATAATTAGAATACAAATGACTCAAAGCATAAATGTTGACATGCAAAGATCCATGTCAAGTAATATAGGTCATGGCCACCAAACATACATTGTGGATCCATGCCATTATGACTCAAATATGAACATAGCCACGAGACATACAATGTGGATCTATGCAACAGTACAAACTATATTCACATGGTTAGATTCGTACTATAGAGTGGTGGAGATGAAGACCTTGAATCTTTTCTCACAGATTCAGGTTACATTGGAGTATATTCAGTTTGTACTATTATCTTTGGAGATTGGCTTGAGTTAGATCTTACTCTCTTTGATGATCTAGTGGGAGTCATTGACATTAATGATAATCAAGTGGTTTCTACCATGTTCGACTTTAGCAAATGTATTCACATGGTTAGATTCGTACTATAGAGTGGTGGAGATGAAGACCCTGAATCTTTTCTCACATATTCAGGTTACGTTGGAGTATATTCAATTTGTACTGTTATCTTTGGAGATTGGCTTGAGTTAGATCTTACTCTCTTTGATGATTTAGTGGGATTCATTGACATTAATGGTGTTTTTCCTTGCTTTCGACAATGGGTTTTCATTATTGACCCTTGATCGAGAGATTTCGTCAAGTGTTTGACTTCATCTCATTAATTTGCATTCGTTGGATTGTACTAGTGTACCTTGGGAGTCATTGACATTAATGGTGATTTCCATCGCACTAGTTAACAGTATTCACTAATGATCAGTAATCAAGTGGTTTCTACCATGTTCGACTTCAACACATGTATTCACATGGTTAGATTTGTACTATAGAGTGGTGGAGATGAAGAACCTAAATATTTTCTCACAGATTCAGGTTGCGTTGGAGTATATTCAGTTTGAGTTAGATCTTACTCTCTTTGATGATTTAGTGGGATTCATTGACATTAATGGTGACTTTCCTCACTTTCGACAATGGGTTTTCATTATTGACCCTTGATCGGGAGATTTCGTCGAGTGTTCGACTTCATCTCATTAATTCACATTCGATGGATTGTACTAGTGTACCTTGGGAGTCATTGACATTAATGGTGATTTCCATCACACTTGTTAATGATATTCACTAATGACCAGTAATCAAGTGGTTTCTACCATGTTCGACTTCAGCACATGTATTCACATGGTTAGATTCGTACTATAGAGTGGTGGAGATGAAGACCCTGAATCTTTTCTCACAGATTCAGGTTGCATTGGAGTATATTCAATTTGTACTGTTAATGGGCTAATCGTTAAGTGCGGACACAAATCAATCTCCCTAGATCAACCTAGATATAGAACAAAACGAGACAGGACATGGTTTGGATCTTACTCGCTTTCATGATTTAGTGGGATCATCCTAACCTCCTAACCTTATCCTCTTCATCTTATAAAAGGAGAGGATCTCTCATGGAAAAAGTTATCTTTGGAGATTGGCTTGAGTTAGAAGTTGTTTTGGCTTGAGATTGTTAGCTTGGTCAGAGTGGTTTTAAGCTTGGCTTTGTTAAGATAGATTGTGAGTAGCTATCAGATCCATGGTATCAGAATCCTTGGAGCAAGAAGTGTGTGGGAAGCAAGGAACTATTGGAAGGAACCTTATGACATAAAGGCATCCGTTTGTAATCTCTCTTCCTATTATTTAATATAATACAGTGGCATGCTTATTTCACATAGAATTATCTTTATTTTATTGCATAATTCCATGATCATATGAATAGGTTGTCATCGAATATACTTCTACTGCTTTTACTTTGGTTGGTTTGTGTCTCATTGTAGGATCAATATCAAAAGAGCACCGAAGCGAAATAGGAACAATAAAGACATAAGGAAGCGGCAATTAAAGGTACGTCTCTCATCTTTTGTTTGGTAGTAAATTCGATGATTAGAGCCTAGGGAAAGCGCTTGTCTACCAAATTTGTGTCTAGGTTGGAAAATCCGCTTGTCTCCCAATCATACTCCTTCATAAGATTACAAGTTGGTCTATGATCCACATTTTTGAGTTAGTGTTTCCAAGATAGTTGTCGTGCCGTTAATATGTTCAAAGAAAATTTCAACCCGGAAATCCTTCTATTGCATCAGCCATTTCTATAGTCCTTAAGCCTTCTATTGCGTTGGCCATCCTTAAGTTAGTCCTCAATCATTTGTTACTATGATCTAATTCAAATCTTGTTACCCGTTTCATGTCATTGACGGGGGAATACATTAAGGCCCTCCTGTGACGAGTCTTTTCATGTCGATTTCATCTCATTATCCAGGAATTAGACTTAGAAACTAATTGGTACCTTGGAACTTGCATGCATCAATGACAGGTTTCCTCACTTTTGACAATGGGTTTTCATTATTGACCCTTGATCGGGAGATTTGACAGAGTGTTCGACTTCAGCTCATTAATTTGCAATCGTTGGATTTTACTAGTGTACCTTGGGAGTCATTGACATTAATGGTGATTTCCATCGCATTTGTTAACGGTATTCACTAATGACTGGTAATAAAGTGGTTTCTACCATGTTCAACTTCATCACATGTATTCACATGGTTAGATTCGTACTATAGAGTGGTGGAGATGAAGACCCTGTATCTTTTCTCATAGATTCAGGTTGCGTTGGAGTATATTCGGTTTGTACTATTATCAGGCTAATCGTTAAGTGCAGACACAAATCAACCCCCCTAGATCCACCTAGATATAGAACAAAACGAGACAGGACATGGTTTGGATGTTACTCGCTTTCATGATTTAGTGGGATCATCCTAACCTCCTCACCTTATCCTCTTCAGCTTATAAAAGGAGAGAAGCTCTCATGGAAAAAGTTATCTTTGGAGATTGGCTTGAGTTAGAGGTTGTTTTGGCTTGAGATTCTTAGCTTGGTTAGAGTGGTTTTAATCTTGGATTTTTTAAGATAGATTGTGAGTAGCTATCAGATCCATGGTATCAAAATCCTTCAGCAAGAAGTGTGTGGGAAGCAAGGAACTGTTGGAAGGAACCTTATGACATAAAGACATTCAGTTGTAATCTCTCTTCCTATTATTTAATATAATACAGTGGCATGCTTCTTTCCCATAGAATTATCTTTATTTTATTGCATAATTCCTTGATCATATGCATAGGTTGTCATTGAATATACTTCTACTGCTTTCACTTTGGTTGGTTTGTGTCTCACTGTAGGATCAGTATCACAAGAGCACTGGAGCGCAACATGAACAACAAAGACATAAGGAAGTGACACTTAAAGGTATGTCTCTCGTCTTTTGTTTGGTAGTAAATTTGATGATTAGAGCCTAGGGAAAGTGCCATGTCCTGTCTCATTTTGTTCTATATCTAGGTGGATCTAGGGGGATTGATTTGTGTCCACACTTAACAATTAGCCTGATAACAAAATTGGCGACTAACTTGTTGACTCCTAAGGTACACTAGTACAATCCAACGAATGCGAATTAATGAGCTGAATTCAAACACTCGGCGAAATCTCCTGATCAAGGGTCAATAAAGAAAACCCATTATCGAAAGCGAGGAAACCTGCCATTGAGGCATGAAAGTTCCAAGGTACCAATTAGTTTCTAATTCTAATTCCTGGATAATGAGCTAAAGTCGACGAGAAAAGACTCTTCATAGGAGGGCCTTAATGTATCCCTCATCAATGACATGAAACAGGTAACAAGATTCAAAGTAGATCAGAGTAACAAATGATTCAGGACTGACTCAGGGATGGCCGACACAATAGAAGGCTTAAGGATTGCAGAAATGGCCAACGCAATACAAGGATTTCTGGGTTGAAATTCTCTTTGAACATATTAATGACATGACAATTGTCTTGGAAACATTGACTCAAATATGTGGATCACAGAACAACTTGTAATCTTATAAAGGAGTATGATCAGGAGACAAGTGGATTTTCCAACCTAGACACAAAGTCAAGCAGTCTGTCAAGCAGACTGCAAACAAACTATAATCAAACCCAAAAATTCACCCAGAACCTATATCATAGATCTGGGCAAGACAAAACTAACAAAAATCAATTTCTGTAGGCTATAAGACTAACACAGTGCAACGATCTTAGGTCACCGCAGGCTAGACAACAAATATAGTGCGGAAACTCCACACTGTGTCAAATGGTAGGGTGCGGAAATCAAATATCGCCACACTTTCCCTCAAAGCAAGGCACAAAAATCAAAGTAAAAATGAAAAAATAAAAAATAAGAAGTTTTTTCTAGTGTGGTTTAACCAGTCAAAGAGTCATGATGGATCTCCCAGTGACTTAGAAAACAGAATCCAAGCAATCAAAGAAAGAAAGCAAGGCAAACTAGGAAAACAATTCGTTCCCCAGTGGAGTTGCCAATTTTGTTATCGGGCTAATCGTTAAGTGCAGACAAAAATCAATCCCCCTAGATCCACCTAGATATAAAACAAAATGAGACGGGACATGGCGCTTTCCCTAGGCTCTAATCATCGAATTTACTACCAAACAAAAGACGAGAGACATACCTTTAAGTGTCGCTTCCTTATGTATTTGTTGTTCCTGTTTCGCTCTGGTGCTCTTGTGATACTGATCCTGCAGTGAGACACAAACCAACCAAAGTGAAAGCAGTAGAAGTATATTCAATGGCAACCTATGTATATGATCAAGGAATTATGCAATAAAATAAAGATAATTCTATGGGAAATAAGCATGCCACTGTATTATATTAAATAATAGGAAGAGAGATTACAACCAGATGCCTTTATGTCGTAAGGTTCCTTCCAACAGTTCCTTGCTTCCCACACACTTCTTGCTCCAAGGATTCTGATACCATGGATTTGATAGCTACTCACAATCTATCTTAACAAAGCCAAGCTTAAAACCACTCTGACCAAGCTAACAATCTCAAGCCAAAACAACCTCTAACTCAAGCCAATCTCTAAAGCTAACTTTTTCCATGAGAGCTCCTCTCCTTTTATAAGCTGAAGAGGATAAGGTGAGGCTGTTAGGATGATCCCACTAAATCATGAAAGTGAGTAAGATCCAAACCATTCGGAAGCCACCTCACCATAGAAGTTTCTCCTTCTAGAAGCATCGAGAAGATGCTCGTTTTTCCCACGTACAAAGGTCACCACACTCTAGCTATAGAGAAACCTGTGGAAACTCCACAGCCTAGCTATAGTGTAGCTTGCAAAAATCAGGAATTTCCTCACCCTAGATATAGTGCAGCTTGCCAAAACCAGGCATTTCCTCACCCTAGCTATAGTGCAACCTACGGAAACCAATAATTTCTGCACCCTGTGTATAGAGCAACCTGCGGAAATCCTCTTTAATAGGGTTTTTACAAAGGAAAATACAACTTCTTCTCTCAGGGAAAGTTCTTCTCCCTTCTTTCTTCAGGAATTGAGGCCAATGAACCTTTGAAGGAAACACATAGGTTTACATCATTAATGATCATAAGGGTGACAAAAATAATGTGTAAAAATGTTCCAATCATCCAAAGGGGCTTACAGCTTGCTGATTAGCCATCCTAAGCCTAATAGGGGAATAGATCAACTTCGTTTTTCCCATCAGTTCCCAGGTTTGCTTCATCATGACATTGACCTCTGACCCTAAGTTGAGGACCACATAGTCTATATCATACTCTCCTATTTGAGTATTCAAATGTAACTCCTTATTTGTCCTTCTCTTTTTAGCGATTTGGTGTACTTCCCTATTCAGTAAGGGGTCTATCTTTCCTAGCTCATACTGTCTGATTAAATTTTGTAGTTCTTGTACAACATTCTCATCCTGAATCAACTTAATACAAGTATATAAAAATTCCATGAGCTTTCTTACCTCTTTTCCTTCTCTTGGCGAAGCAGACTTATCAAATGCCTGAGGCATTCCATATTCTCTTAGTTCTGGTCATGTCTTTGATGAAGAGCCTTGATCTCCTTTGAAATCTTTTCTCGCCTCCTCAAATACTTGTCTTTCCCTCTTTGCATCAAAAGTTTGGGTCGTCTCTGCAACTTTCCTGACTCCTGAGTCTTTTGTAGTCTTTCCTTTGGTTAGTCTATCTTCTCCTGTAGCAACACCTCCTCTAGTGATAACAACGACTCTAGGGTATTCTCCGTGAGGTTCAACATATATCAGTTGCACTTGTGGGTTATGATGAGGTCCTCATCTCTCTTGAAGCTTAGCCAACAACACAGAACAATCTTCTATAACATGTTCAAACGAGTTGTAGTAGCTGCAAGTAGTGCAAGGGTTCTGATAGTCCCTTGCTAAGTGTCTTGGTTATGCGCAGTTGTAACAGATGATATTTCCTTGGCCTCGACCCATACCTCCTCCTCATCCTCGTCCTCTGAATCCACCACAAGGATTGAAGTTTCCTCTCCCAGGGGAGTTATACTACGTAGTGTTTCCTTCTTGCTAGACTTCACCTTGAATTTTGTATATGTCTCTTGACCTTTCATGCATGAGATTGTATGCCCTACAATCCCTATCATCATGGCCCATAGACTTATAGAACGTGCAATACAAATTTGTGGGTGTCTGAACATATTTTTGCATGTAATATCACTCACTAGGGCGATGTCTATTTCGACATACTTTTCACCAAGGTAAGGTGACTTGCTTCAAAGGGATTAGAACTCTAGAGGCCAAGTATTCATGAAATAGGGGGCAATGCTCCTTGTCATGGCCTTCTGATTTGCATTTGACACACCAAATGTATTCTCTTTTATATTTTCCCTTGTCTTTCTTCATATCTTCAATCTGTAGAGACAAACTAGTTAACTGACTCAAGATCTGACTCATACTAGAGCTGGATTCTCCCATAGGGGATGATTCTAACTTCATGGCGATATCCAGTGCCTCAACCTATGAAACAATCTTCTGTTGCATCAGAGGGAATCTGATATGTGGTAAGAGGGAAACAATGAACCACTCTTTGTTCTGTTCATCTGGGATCTGAAAAGTCAATCGGCCTATTAAGGTCTTAAATCTTTGATCGAATTCCTAGACAGGTTCGACTACCTTCTGCTTGATCTCTTTCAGCTTTGTAATACATTGTGACTTTGATTTGGGTTTCTTGAACTCTGCAATCAATGCATTCTTGATCTCATTCAGTGGCTTAGGTTGTGCAAGTCCTTGGAAAAGCTTCATGTACCATCTCAGTGCGCGATCTCGAAGGGTAGTACTAAAATGGATTCTTTTAACAGCTTCATAACGACATTTTTAATATTCCATACGGCTTCACACATGAATGCGTGTTGATCAGGATCTTTATATCCATCTCCCCTAAAGATAGGGAGCCTCATCTCATCTACCATAGATCTTCCTAGGTTTCCTGTCTAAGTATGTGGTGGACTACTAGTGATAGTTCTCTGAACGCTCTGGTGACTTGGATTAATCTGATTGATTAATGCTACTGAATGAACAAGAGGGATAATAATACTTACTTCAACAGTCTGCACAGTCCCTGAAGTTTCTTGCTCTACCCAACGAGGTTCTTCAACTTTCCCTTCCTCTGCCCTAACGGGTTTTGAATGCTCTTCATCCATTAGATATTCCTCTTCTCCACTATAGAAAACCTCGTCCTCGTAGTTTTTCTTGAACAGGTTCGCAAGATGAACCTCTCTAAACACTCTCCCACTGCGTGTATGGCCAACCTCTGTGTCGCTGTTGCTGTCTAAATTCCTGAACATTAGCCTTTTCGAATCCGACCAATCTACTGTATCTTCAAGATGTTCTTCTCATGCAATAGCATATTGATCCTCAACTTCAAAAAATGTAAAAATTTTCCTCTCGGTCCCTTGAAGAAATATCTCTCTGCTTGGCTATATGATTCTACTCTGTCAACAACAAACTCAGTGATGTACCCTCCAATGGTGCTATCAAACCAATGATCTACTACTCTTGACATGACATTATCAACTCTCTTGACCTTCTTGATCAGGGCCGACGTCCAAACTACAAGAGGTCTAGATATGATCTCAAACTGGGTATCTGCTAACCTGGCTAACCACTCATATATCTCCTGATGGATTCCTCCAAAGAATATCTCATGTATATCAGTAAAAATGTATCTTCCTAATCAATCCTCTGTACTAAAATTAGGGTTCTTGTTCTGGGCTTCAGCGAAGTCCTTTTCTTGATCCTCTATCCACTTCTAAATCTATGTTTTTGATGGAAACCACCTTGACATTCCCTCAAGAATGTTCTTGTCCCAACAACGAAACCATTTGTTGGCATAGGGGTAGACCTAGGGTTCAACTCCAAGAGCGCACCAACAAGCCCTAACTACTGGCCCTTTCGGCTACACCTAGGAAGGAGATGTAGTCTCACCCGAAACAGCTATGGGGGGGTTGCAGGATAGAGATGTCTACAACCAATGGAAATATCAAGTGGATCTAATACTAGAACAATACAACATGCATATATCACTTATCAACTTATATCTACATCACATAACTATATATATGATCTAACACAACAATGCAATAACAATATATCAATGACAAAGAACAAAGCATCAATCACACACATGACACAAGATATATGTGGTTTACCTTCTCTCTAGGGATACGTCCACAAAACTGTGCTTTATAATGTATTAAGATATAACATACAGTTCTTGTTTGCACTCTTAGCTAACATATCTTCTCTCTTCTCTTCTCTTCCTCTCCCCTTCCTGCGCACCTAGATGCAGGGCTTGATCTCCACACCCAGCTGGAGACCTTACAATATCAGAAGGCTCTCACACTTAGCACTTCTCTCTCTCACAATAGTACTTACTCAATAATAACAATCACAATACCAACAATCATCTTACCAACCCAACCCGGGTCCTCTTGACCTTTATTTATACATTACAATAGCTCGCTAACATCTTTAGGCCGAATCCTAAGTGTCAAAACCCTAGATACCAAAACCCTAGGTGTCTAAAACCCTAGGTCAACTTGACCCGCATTTTCAGGGCTTCTCCAGCCAACCTATCTTTCCTTCCTTTTCGCATGGTGCTCCAAAGCATCCAACGATGGATTTTTCCTCTTGTTGAGTTTTCCATGATCCTTCCTCCTTGCTGATCTATCATCCTCGATCTCCTCATCCAATGACTTGATTTCTCGGACTTCGCTCTGTCTTTTCTTCTCTTTTTCTCACTTTGAACCAGTAATAGTCACCGTGTCTTCCGCGAAGTTCGCATTTTGCCTTTTCTTCCTTGATCTTCACTTGCTTCCATAACCAAGGGCCAACATGTATTCATAAGGTTCTCTTTTACATTTGGCCAGAAAAAGCCTCGAATACATATCTAATCTGCTTATTTATACATAAATCATCTTAACCAAAAGTGGTTAGATTTTCCACATTATTAGCTCTCAAAATAGAATACAATCTAAACTAAAAATATATTACAAATATTTTGAACATCTTCTGGTATTTCTTTCGCTTGCTGGTGATTCATTCCCTATATTTTCTCGTGGATGCACTTGGATTTTGTTGATCCTTGAATTGCACACGCAGATCCAATAATGCAATAACAAACTTGGAGGGTTCAATATTTGCATTTAATTCAAACGAAAAAGCCTTTTTATGCACCAATGGTAGATTTGTTTGAATTTGAACTACTTCCTGTTGAGTGATCTAATGTTGTAAATTTGGTTTCACTAGAAGATCATTTAAGATTTTCAAATCAACATGATTGACATATAGTATAGCATTTTGTACCCTCTCTTTGCTTTTCTTCAGATATTTTCTATCCTTTTCAATCTCGACTTTCCCAAGTGTAGAATGAATACCACTGACATAAATTTCTTCCATTTCTAGATCTACAACTAAAAGAGCATCAAGACAAGCATCCTTGTCCTCTTTATCTAACCTTTTACTTTCTTCAAGATTGTTTTCCCATGTCTTTAAACCCATTTCTCCTTTTATCTGCTCAAATTATGAAAAAGGGGCAAGTCCTGGTACATTGAGATTTTGCCTCCACACCATAAATTCTTGAAATTTGGATATGGCCATAGAAGATTCCTTCTCTTTGTCATCAATAATATGCAAATAATTATTGATTACCTGATAATGTTTTTGGATGGCATCCAAACTTTTATACAAATTCTGCTGGACAATCTACAACCTCTCATTTACCTCTGATGTTTGTTTCTTGAAGGCATAAATGTCAATTAATGTGCCCTCGATTGTGGTTATCCGAGCTTGGAATTGATTTATTAATGTATCTTGCTAGGAGACCATGTTATTACTCAAGTGATGATTTTGAAAAATTAATTTCAATTTATCCTCTAATTGTTTAATCTGCTGCTCAAAACCCTGTCCGACTTGGCTTATATTAGAATTCATTTTTTTTCTGAAAGTAACTTCCATCTGTTTCATATCATTATGCAATTGTTCAATCAAAAGATTCTTCTGGTCAAGTTTTTTTCTCAAATTATCCACTGACCATAAGTTAGCAGTTTCAAATTCTCCCAGTGAATTTGCTACCTCTTTTGCGAATTCAGGGTCACTGTGTCCTTGTCCATCATATATCATTCTTTCTTTTTTTGTAATTCCTTCCTCTTTCTGTCGAGATTCTCTTTGTATGATTGCCTTCCTTTTCTTGTTGAAAAATAAATCTGATGAAGGAATATCTTCAGGGTCAATAGGTGTCAGGTCATCTATATTGATAAGCTATGAACAAGGTAAATCGTGACTTGTTACTAGGGGAGTCAAAGATGGTATGGGAGAAATAAGTGCAACATATTCCCCTTGATTTGTGACATCTTTCATAGGATTTTCGGTGTTTGACAATAATAGAGGAAAATTATGCCCATGTTTCATAAAATCTTTGAATAATGCTAATAATTCTTGATCACTTTTACCTGGTATGGATATTCTTGTAATTATTGCATCCTTGGACAATGTTTTTGGTGTCCTTTCCACTTCTTTAGTTTTGTCCTCAGGAAAGTCATGTTGCTTGAGATTTGATGATTTTGCCACCCGTGAAGTTGGATTAAGCCTTTGTTTTTCTTGCAAGATTTTAGGTAAATTGCTCCTTTTATGCTTTTGAAAGATGAAAAAACTTGACTGTTGTTCTTGAGGAAGACTTTGAAATATGGATATGACCTCCTCATATGATCCAATTCCTCTAAAAACCTTGTCATAAGGTGAATCTTCATGGATGTATATCTTCATGTTAAATTGAACCACATGATTTTATACGACCCTATGTGGATCATGCTTCTTGAATTCAATGTCAACCAAATTAATATCATCTAAGGCAAAATCCTCCACCTTAGCATGTCCAAATTTTGATAATGAGAATATACCAACCTGTATAGGAAAGGATGGCCAAACTCTTTTCTGTGCGGCCTTCAGTTCTTTGGTAATGCCGGTTGAAACTATCTGATAGGTTAATTCTCTACAAACAAGTCTATTTGGTACAAATTTAGGAAGAGCATGTGGAGATGTGAAACAATAAAAAAATCTGATGTAAGAAAAACTTTCCTCAATGTACCAATCTACAATAATACCCATATTTCCAATAATTTGTTCTAAAATTTTGGGAGGAGGTCGACCATAGATAATTTCATGGATTTGAATGACCACATTGAGAAAAATCTCATAAAAATAATCATTTTCATTTTCCTCCCATAATTTAGAATGATAGAAATGTATAGGCTCGGTGATAGTCAAAGTCCAACTCCAATTCATAAGAGGAAATGGGGTTTTGAAAAAAATTGCATCCATAATATATGAAAACATGTAGAAGGGAGCATGTTATCCTTTAGACTTCTGATTTCTGTAATCCCTTATTTTTTTAGCTAGGTTACCTGACAACATTTTTCCCTATTCAAAAGTATAACCCTCTGCAACTTCATGAATTATAGGAACCCACTCTATAGTAAAATGCGTAGGATTTTTCTTTTTGAACATTATACAAAGAATCATGGAAGTATACAAAATATGGGCATCATAAGAGGCTATAGAGTATATACCATGGCTATTAGTTTTGAATTTATTTTCATTTCCCCACCATGTTTTCACTAAATCATGAACAATTATGCCGTATTTTGTGCATTCATCACCCTCAAACTTCATTATAAATGATGCATTGTAAGTATATTTGATGTTGTGAATTAATTTATACTTTACTTGAATGTACTCGGTTCAGAATGAGCCGACAATGGTCTTCTGATGACTGTAGATGGTTCTGGTGGGGATATCCACATGCTCTAAGGCCTAACTTATCATATCAATATATGGCATCCGTTTCGGTTGAGATACAACTTTGTGAAGTTCTGACTTAGACACATGTCTTAGCTTGCTTGCAATTGACTCATCTTATCCTCTGCTTGAATCATCTGAATATACAGAATTTTCCTTCTCTAAAATATCATAAACCTGCTTCCATGATTTAATGACATCCGTTCGTCGAGAAGTAGCATCTAAAATAATGCCTATATTTGGGTTCGACTCCTCTGCAAATGGATCTTGCTTCTTTCCTAGTTTACGTGGTGCCATGATTTCCAAATATCAATGTTAGCCCTCCCATGAGAAGTAAAAATCTGTGAGTCCAAACTACTAAATTCAAAAGTTCTGGATGCTAATGGAAAAATGCTATGAAGTTAAAAATGCCTTTATTAAAAAAAATGTTAAACACTAATTATCTTTTCATTTAATCCATTGATAGGGTAATCATGCCAAATCTGTCAAATTTATTACTTGACAATTGTAAGATTTTCCAATCTTTTACATTAGCCACGTTGAATACACCTTTAATGATCACAATTAATGAGGATAAGCTATTTCGGTAGTTCGACATTCGAGAGTATTGAATGAGGAATGATAGATATATCCTGAAGGCTGAATTCACTAAGCAATTAACCATCCTTTAATTTATTGCTTCATTTTAATTGATCACAACTTATGGTCACTTTAATTTTAAGTGCTATGAAACTCTAGGACTCCAGATCTTTGGGACTTTGTGAGTTTTCATTTGTGGTGTATAGAGTTTTCCCGAAGGCTAAACTCGCAGAGAAATTATTTAATTTTAATTACGCCTACTAAAACATGTTTTACCCATTAATCTTTGGTGCTTTATCATTTCGGTCATTCCGACACTTCGACGCTCCGACACTTTTTGAATTTGTTCTTTATTTGATCTTCTGGAAGTCTGAAGTTGCAAGAGCCATCGATCTAGATGACTATCAAATTTTAACAGTTGGTACTTGATCTCTGTCAAGATGTAATGAAAACGTCTTTTTGTCTATGAAATGATATTCCTAAGTTTAAAATTTTTATTTTGAAAAGAGTAAAACAAAAAGGAATTTTGACAAAATTGATTTTTATTCAAAAATTTCATTTATGTTCTAACAGTTTGCATTGGTTGATTGGTTGTGAACCCTTTTGTCTTCATTGAAACATCTCACTTTTCTTGATGATTAAGACTCTCTTGTTCATTGCAACCCTATTTCTTGTTGCTCATGTTTTGAGGGTTTTCATGAGTGTTTGACTTTTTTCTCCTTTTCATCTTTGAGTTCTTGATTGATAAAGTTGTCTCACACTTGTTGTCTTTCAGTTATCACCTTTTTTAGTACACTTTGTTTGATTCCTTTTTTGCCTCACATTTCTTTGTGTCGAACACATACCTCTTTTATTTCTCTTGAAAGTTAAGAAGAAAAAAGTTTTCATATCTCCTTGCATACATTATCAAACAAAGAAGTTTTGTTGCATTCCTTAGGAACTTGTTTTGGTACACGTTTGGAAAAAAGTGATAGTTTTGCATCTGCATTTTGGTTTTTGGACACGTTTGCTTGGTAGCTTGGCATCATCTTGATCCTTGAAATTGAAATTTGCATAGATTTGAGTTCTTGCTTGTGGTCAGAAGAATATAACTCTTCTTCTTATCATACACAAAATTCATCGAAAAGAACAAACTATATCCCATTATTTTGCATTCTATTGGAGTCGAGTCTCTCACACATCATCAGTTTCATCTCCATGGGCCCTTTCAGTAAAAATCCATTAAAATCAACTACGCGCTAATAAAATCAACTAGAACATTTTTCGGTTTTAGCACAATAACAATAGTACATGATTAGGGTCTTTGGACTAGGGAAAGTGAGTAAATCATCCAAGATTACTAAACCGATTGTAGAACACTAGCGAGTGTACAAATCCAACTTTTGTATAAGCATAGTCAAGAACCCCCTCTCAAACAAGGGATAAAAACAAGGTTGCATGCAGAAGAGAAACAAAGATTTCCCATCCAAATATTGACCAATTGTAGTAGATAGAGCGTATATTGGGGTTTTTTTCTTGAGAAACCACTCGTTTCATTTGGTCTCGGTGCTTCATGAATTCCAAATCCATTCAGGGTCCTCAAGAGTCTTACTGATCCAATTGTCTCCAGTCCTCTTGAAGAGCTTCAGACTTTGATATCCTTCCCATACATTCGGTCTTGATTTTCAACTATACTTGCCCGGAAGCTAAATGTGAATTGGTAGCCTTAGTACCCTTTCCTAGGTATCTACAAAGGTGACTGTGGGGGGATTCCCACGATACCTGTGGCATATGTCGTATCACACTCTCAGTACCCTTGGAGGGTGATCCCATGAAAGAGAGGATTTCTTGCATCGAGAAGGGATGTAACGTGGAGGTTGGGGTACCTGATTCTCATTTATTTGCTAATGGCTTGACATATTATCTTCGAAAGATCCTTGAACTTACTGTTTCTTGGCTGATTGCTTTTAGTTTTCTTAGGGGTGTGTTCCTTTCAGTTTTGTAGTCGACTTTAGGATCGAATATTTTAGAGTATACGAGGTATGGAACCCGACGTTCTGGAACCTCAACCTAATGTTTCTTATGAACGAATGATCTAGGATCCAACTTCTAAGGTTGGGAGCATAGCTCCTGGAAGTGATCACCACGTAGAAGAATAGATCACAACCTTCATAGAAAGAATTTCATCTTACACAAATCCTACTTTTATTGATCCACTTGGCCCACCACTCACTGAAGACACTGATCCACCATCCACGAGATATGGTGATGCTTTTTCTTCTTATAGGTTACCGCTCGGTTCAACCACTATATCATTTTTTAGCATGAGCTCGTCATCTTTTGTTTTTTCTGAAGGACTTGGGAATTTATCATTTTCCACAACTTCTGTAGTTGATACTGCTGGTGATTCTTCTTTACCATAAACATTAGTGACCCAGGTAATCTCGACTCAACCACTTGCACATACATCTTCCTTTGCACATAGGTCAAGTAGCATTCCTACTTCACTATTTCTGCACATGCACACACTAAGTGCTTTAATTGGTCGTCCTATCGATCAGATCGCTGGAAATCAACTCATTCATACAACTACAGTTCCAAAAGATACTCAACCTCCATCTCGACCATCACAGATTAGTACATCCTACATTGGAGGTCGATATTCAATGGGAGGCCAACCTTCAGGTGGGGGGAAACCTTCAGTTGCAGGGAAATTGTTTATAGGGTGGAACCTACATAGTCACAATATCAACCTGCCTGGGGGCACTCTCCTCCCGCTAGTCCTTCTATCCCTACCACCACTGGCCTATATCCCAGACATCCATTTCTAGGAACTGCTAACCCTTTGTAGGGTCAACCCAACCCGACATGTATTCTTCTACAATAAAATGTTCCCTTTCAATTCGTAAACCCCATGATTCTGACACAAAATTCCCTTCAACCACCTTACATGAGGGGAACATTAGGTTAATTTCAGTACATAGGAAGTCCATCATAGTACATGGGTGGTAAATTAGGACAACCACCTTACATGGGTGAACCACCCGAGAAACCACCATATATGGGAGGACTATCTAGCTTTTCCATCTTTCCGCAACCTGGATACGGTCTTACTAGTGTTCCTATTCCATATGATTACAACCAATATCCACATAATGACCAATATCTTCCATTCTTGGCTATGTTAGATCTACCAGATTTTCTGCATTTGACCAAACAATCCCATCCAACATGCTCCGTTTTGGCCCGCCACCCCTGCCAAATTATCTATTGACATCCCAAAATTTGATGAAAAGCCTGGGGAAGAGCCTAATAATCATGTTATGAATTTCCATTTATGTTGTTCTTCCAACTCTTTGATGGAAAATTCCATCAGTCTTAGACTTTTTCAGATAACACTTACGGGTGTCGCAACAAAATGGTATATTGAGTTGCCACGCAACTCCTTTGTCGACTTTAATTCTCTTTCCATGGTTTTCTTGACACATTTTTAATTACCTATATGGTATGAGACTAACACATAGTTTTTGACCTCACTCCAACAATCCTCTTCCACCCACATATCTGATCATATTCATGAGTGGAGACAACAAAGACAATTGATTAAAGCTCCCATTCCGGACCAACTCCTAGTGTATTGGTTTACAAATTTGCTCTTACCTCCCATTTCCCATGATGTTGTTATGGGAAACCTTGTTACTGGGGAGCAGGATATCAGGTGCGCACATTATTTAGAATTGGTCTACTCCTAGTTTGACACACTTTACGATCTGATCCCTAACACTCCTCATTCATCGAACGATCTAACAAAACCTAATCAAGAACCAAGTTCTATTTCAGACACCAAAACTACTTCTGCACCTGCTCAAACCTTTGAGGTGAATGTGGTCCAATCCACTACATCTCAACAAATAGGAGGTAAGAATAAAAACAAGGGTAAATCCAAGAAATCTTCTAAAGAGAAGGATAATACTAAGACTGCTGATACTCAATTGAATAAGAAGCCTAAGGTTCCTTGTATGATATATGATGAAGACCACTACAAAAAAGACTTCCCTAATTGTGAGGCAATTTCTAAATTTCTGAAGAGTTTCTCCCAACTGGTTCGACAACAACATTTGGTTGCATAAAATCCTTCCCCTCCACAAGGGGGAAACACAGGTCATTCCCACCATGAGGATTCTCCCACAAGCACCTCTGAGGTGTACATGTTTAAAGAAGTTAATGTGACAACTCAAGAAAACACTTATGACACTCCTCCATGTGAGTAGAATAAGGGAAAGGCTGTTGATCAACCCTCCACATCCACTCCTCCTCCATCTTCCAATCCTCTTCATATTGAGAAGCCAACATCTGACACAATTTTGCGCCTACCCAAGAGCATAATTCGAAAGGAAACATTTAATCTAAATGCCCATGCTTCCCAAAACTACAACATCGTTGAATATTTGGCACATGCGCCTTGTGCTATGTCATCCCTTGAAGTTCTACAGAACTGTCCAAGTCAACATAGAACCCTGGTGTCAACCATTGGATCTATGGATCCAAAGGAGTCGAATTTGATCACGTTTAATCTGGATTACACTAAGGAGAGACCCTCCCACCACTTACCATTCCAAATTCAAATTTTGGTTGGTGGAAAGAACATCCATCACACTGTTTTGGATGAGGGAGCCTTCACCTGTGTCATGTCTTTGCTTTGTTGGAGAGCCCTATGTTCTCCTAAACTCACCCCATCTCCGACCACCTTGAAAGCGTTTGATGGACGTGGTTTCCAACCTCATAGACTCTTGAAATCTTTCGCTGTGACATTGAAGGGTAAAATTGTTTCGAAGGATATGGAAGTAGTTGACTCACCCCTAGATTACACTTTTTTACTTGGTTGTAGTTGGTTATACGCAATAAATGTCGTCGCATCTACAATGTTTCATGTTTTATGATTTCCCCATCAAGGAAAAACTATCACTGTTGACCAGCTGGACTATATACCTCCAAATCTCCACAATGCTGTGATGAATGATGTCCCTTTTCTAGGACAATCTAGTCTTGAGAGTGTATGGGTAGGTCTTCTTAAGGATTCCTCGTTCATAAGGGTTTTTTCTTTACCTGCTCCTGCCATCCTGTAGGTTGGCACATTAAATATGATTTCGACTTAGGTGCCACAATCCCCAGAATCATCTGATCCTTTGGTAGTACCTGGTCTCGACGAGCATAGTTAATTATCTCTATCAAGCTCTTTAAACATGAAACATACCTCCCTCCATTCCAATTGAGTCTCAATTTGGATCACACACTTGAAACTTCCTTTCCTTTGTCTAAGGAAAATGTTCCCATTAGTAACCAGATGCCTAAACGAGGGTAGAAGAAAAGTCACCAGAGGAAACAACGCTTAGGGGGCAAGTCTCCAACATCTAGGCATCATGCTGGAGAAAACCCACTAGCTTCTATCATGCAAGATGGTATTTCAAATGGTTCAAAGGTAATACCTCTTCTCTTATTAACTACAGGGTGGGTATTCTTCTTTCTTGTATGGATAGGTCCTTCAAGTTTTCCTGCGTTCTTTCAACTTCAACAACTAATTTTCTTGCGTTCTGCTGCTTTGACTTATCCTCTTGTTCTTCTATTAGTCTCTCAATTTTTCTAGCTATGAGGTCCCTTAGTTCTTTCTTTTTCTGTTCTGTAGCTTCCTCCTCTATTTTCCTTCTGATCTGATCTTTCTCAATCCAAGTCTTTCCTAACAAAAGTGGAAAGGGGGAACTGTTCTCAACAAATTTAATGACTTAAAATTCTTCTTCAGTCAATGTTTCATGAGCAATCATAGGTAGATTAGTAACTTTTCCACACAGGGTTATCACTTTTCCTTTAAACAAGCCTATCCTTCTTAATGAAGGTACCATAACAGGCTTTCCCAAAATTTCCCATGTGCTTTCTGGCATAATATTCACATGCGTTTCTTCATCTAATACACAGTCTATGTTGAAGTCTTCTATTCTTGTAACTATGCACTATTTTTCTTTTAGGATCTCTAGCAAACTGGCATCTATGTGATCATCCATTACTTCTTTTAACTCTATTAACATAGTCTCTGACTCTTTCTCTTTATGATTCTCTAACCTATCCTTAGTCTCTTGATATTCTTTATAGTTTTCTTGTCTCATGTTCATATTTTCAACTTTAGAAATCATTCTTGGGAAATCCTCAACCTTATGACCAATAAATTTACAACAAAGACAAATAGGACCTATACCAGGGAATTCCTTAGCAAGATGTCCTGGTCTTCTACAGTTATAACACAGTGTCAATCCTCTCTTTCTTTTAAATGATCCCCAGCCTCTCTTGTAATGTGCACTAGGATCATAGTGCTGAACCTCCAATCTGCAAAAATTCTTTCTAGGTTCCTGCATCCACTTATTAGTCCAAAAATTCTTTCTATTCATAGGAATACCATATCTTTCTGTATTTCTATCAAATTTATTCAGATCAACTCTTTCTTCTAACTGTTCCCTAGTTTTCAGACTAGGACAAAATCTATCAAACATACCTAGATTGATACTTTCAAAGCAAAAATTTCCACTTATCTTACCTTTACCAGAGCACAAAAATTTAAGATCTTACCTCTTTTCTTCAGATCATGTTTCTTTTCTTAGCACATAACTTCGCAAGTCGACTAGAATACTGTGCACTACAACACAAAGATACACATAGAGATTTATCTTTTCTTCAGTTCCCAACAATCACAGTTTCATGTCCCGACAACGAAACCATTTGTTGGCATAGGGGTAGACTCAGGGTTCAATGATTCAACAATGCACCAACAAAACCCTAACTACCGGCCCTTTTGGCAACACCTGCGAAGCAGATGAAGTCTCGCCCGAGGTAGAGGCAGGGGGGTTGTAGGACTCATGTGTCTACAACCAAGCTGGGACACAGATCTATGATTACAATACTTAACAGAGCACTTATCCAACAATATGCATTAATTCATGAGTCTCATTCACATTGCATATTAAACCCTTATTAAAGATCAGCGCAATAACTATAACGATCAAGCACATCTAATCACTTAGCCCATAACATTAACTCATATCTAACATTCATTCATATTTTATACCATTAAACACTAAGAAACAACATTAGATGCATTCATCATACATTATTGTTGCACCTCTTTTGTCACCTAAATGAGCAAAATAGATGTGCTTACAAGCCCAGTTGGGTTAGCTAGGCAAGACAACAGTGAATGGAAGAGTTAGAAACATCAAGCATGTAATATAAACAAAAGACTAAGCTAAGAACAATAACAAAAATTAAACTAGAGTGCATAAGGACATTAGAACAAGAAACAAACAAGACTCATGCCACCAATGGAAAGGATTGTATTAGTGGAAAGAAAACACCGAAGAGAAAGTG
>ML785112.1:473666-484228 GCA_009831015.1 Picea engelmannii | reverse complement strand
CCAGAGGTGTGACAAAGTGGACAAACTCAAAGATCATGGGTACATGGACTGTGGGATACTCAGGGTTTATGGACGATGTCAATATGAGTAGAGGATAGTGAATACCCCAACCAAAGGTGACATGGGTTGCTTTGCTAGAAAAACAAGGTCATCAACGGTGACAACAAAAAGCTAAGTAAATGTTGGAAAGAAAGGCTTTTTACAATTACCAAATAAATAAAGAATACTTTGGGATGAGTGTATAGATACAAAAATGGATGCCCCAGTGCAAGATGGCTTGGCCTGTGAGGGTGCAATTTGCGTGGAGAACTGGTGGAGGGTGGGGGCCCCATGGGTGGGTTTTTGTATGAGGTAAATGAATGGAGGGAAATATATAGATGGGAAAATTGATTGTGGATGAAATGGAGGGTTATTGATACTACAAAGGCGTAGTCAAAATAGAACCATGATGAGATAACCTGGGAGTCCATTGGGAAAGCTAGAAAAATGATGAGAAGGAGTATGTGGCTAATTCTTGGAAATGCGTAAGACTATCGGGACTCCCATCCCTAGGGGTGAAAGCAGCATGAGTGTGAAAGTGCCAAGGGGTACTATGAATGGGACAACTCATGTGAGGGAGAGTGCTATAGGGTGACAGTACTACAGAGCCGGATGTAGGGACCCTAAAGGTGAATGTCGGAGGTTGGTACTAGGAGATGTAATGAATATTTAGAGGGAATGATTACATGTCAGTGTCAATCATATACCTGAAGGGGCTGCACTGGTTTTTGATGACCAAGTACCTGGACACATTAAAACCGAATACCTGACATGAACAATATCTGAATATAAAGAACATATAACAATTATTTGATAATTTTGAACATGAGCATGCATACCCGGACGTGATGTGAGAAAAATGCTCCTCTAGGGTCGAGTGCAGATGGTGACCCAGGGAATGTGACTGTGTAGGCGGCGGGACCCTGATCCCATGGCTAAAGACGGAGTGGGAAACAAATACTCTGAGCTCCTGTAACTGAGTGTGGAAGTTTGGCAAAATGGACTATATATGGCTGTGGGGCCCACAATTGCATCTCATTTGTACCTGTTTCTATAGTGAATTGACGAGAGGATCTTGAGGAGTTTTGAATACTATGGGAGTTCAAGCCGGCTGATCCAATATTTGTGAGAGTCAAGTTAGTGTTCCCATCCTCCTGCGTAGTAGTTAGTTTCTATTTTTGGGTATGGGTCGTACGGATGACTGTACTAGAGTATTGTTTAGGGATGGCCCCACTAATGTGTGAGAGAAGGAAGGATACCTACACTGAGATGCGCGAGTAAAATTCCATCTCATACACATGATGTGCGGCTGCATGAAATATAGATGTGCATGGGAGCATGTGGGTGGGAAAAACATGTGCGCATTTGATGTGCGTCTATTGGAATTACAGTGGTGCACTGTGCGCAACTTTTTCTCGGACAACTGCGCATCAATGCACAGATGTATAGAGAACATGTGTGCATGCATGCACACCTATGGGTGTGGCAGATGGGCATTGATGCACATCTATTTATCCTACATTTATGCAACTGTGCGAAGAACAGGTGTGCATATGTGCGCGCCTGTGGGGGCGACAGTCACGCACTTGAGGCGAGACTAAGGGGTTTTTTGAAAGCTTGAATTCTTTATTATTTTGGATACATGATGACTGGTAACCAAGGGTTTCTATGTGAATGCAGGTGATCAATGTATCATGCTAATCCACTGGAGGGAGCGATACTGGGAGCACCTCTAGGAGGCAGTGAGAGATGAGCCAGGTATTTGGAGACGCTTGTTATCCTGTGGGATGCTCAGGTTCTTTGACTACCCATTGATACGGTCACATGAGTACCTGTTGCAGTATTTGATATCGATGTGGAGAACTGATCTGCAGTGCTTCATTATGCGGGAGAAACATCTGACATTCTCAACGATTGAGGATGTGTATTTCTTGACCGAGCTCCCCTTTCGAGGAATGGACCTTCCTGTCGATCCCTAGTTGTCTGGGGATGTGCATTTGATAGATGTGGCAGGATGTTAATGTACGGGGCTGAACCCAATGTTGGGTTCGGTTGTTCACATTGACGCGATGGATGCACTCTTGCATCAAAGCATTGCAGCCATGATCGTGAGGATATATGGATCCTTAGCTACTCAACAGATGTCTGGAGGTTAGTTGAGGGTTATGGAGAGGGTCCTTGATGGGGAATCTTTTTCCTGGGGGCTGATATTGTATGCCAAGATGATGGGGAAGCTCCATCAATGTCGGACCACAGAATCTCATGAGTTTGCCTTTGGATCCATCTTGGTAGCATGGTTTTTGGACAGGGTGCCCATGTTATGCCCTAGGGTTTTCCGCCTGCAGGGCCGCAGGAGCCACGTTTGATGCGGTGGGCTCAATTGTTGGTACAACATGGAGGGGGAGAGGGTGGCCATTATTTTATGGCCATGCTAGCACATGTGTGGCATCACATGCCACAAATTATACTATGATTCCCATATGGTGGGATGGATTTCCAGCACGACCCGGACATGGTGCTGCCTCCTCGAGAGGTTTGGGACCAGAGAGGTATGTTTGTGCATTTATGTTTTGTGATTTTGATAGCATAGCATATGTTTGTATGTATATGGATGCTGAATTTATCTTTGTTTTTGTGGTTGCAAATGTGGGGTCACGAGGCCAGGAGGCAGAGATGGTTGAGGAGCCGACGCGCTAGAGGCTAGTGATACCACCACAGGTGGGAGAGCGACACCAGAGGGATGAGGCTGGTGCGAGGCCAACAGATGAGGTGAGGGCTAGTCAGAGACATCGGTTTGATGATCTAGGTGCGGGGACATCATGGATTCTGTAGGTAGAGGCTGACGAGGGGATAGTTGATCTCTGATGCTGGTTGGAGTTGGTGTTACAGGGTGTGCTCGAGGGAAATTGGTCCCATATTCAGGACGAGAGAGTCTTGGAGTAGTGTGTGGGTGGCCCTGTAGAGTGGCAGACCCTGATCCGTAAAGCAGCTGCAGCGGGGGAAGCGATGACTGGGCGAATACCCCCTGGACCTGGAGGACACCCAGCTGGTGGGGTACCTTTTGCTAATAGAGGACCTAGTGGGGGAGCTCTAGGGGCACCATGAGTGTCAATTATTTATTTTTGTATTTATATAGGCCTACGATCCCATTTTGTATAGGGTAGTGTGACACCCATTTTTGTATAGGGTAGGGGGTACCCATTTTGTACCTATATGGGTGAGGGTTCTCACTGGCCTACAGGCGATGTATGTATGGTACTTTTTTGTAAACATTTATGGCACTTTTGATCGTCATATATTTACGGATACATATTTTGAGATTGTTGTAATGTTTACATGTGATGATTTTTTGTGATGTTTTTATGATGTCTAATCTATATGACGGGAAAAATGTTTGATGATTTATGTATGTGTGATGATGTATTGATGTGATAAATGCCAATCTAACACTAGGTTAGCCATGTGATCTGCTATTTGATTAAATTGTAGTGTAATATGTGTAAATGTAATGGAATCAAAGTTGGGAGATAAGAGTCTAACTTGCAGGTATTTGTGGAAGAGGCAAGGATCACATACACGATATAAATTGTTGAGCTGCAGGACGACAAGCTGAGAATCTAACAAAATGCTAAGGTGACAAATGTGGTAGTGAATGGCCTTGATGAGGAGACCAATGGTAACTTCATATTCTGCTTGGTTTTTGGTTGTTGAGCCCAAACATATGCCGCTAGAGTGGAGCAGTTAATGTGAGGGGGTGTAGAGGACCCAAGAGGCCGAAGCGAGATTCTATGTCCAGTGGCTAGCTACGTTAGCGTAACTGATGTGGTAGTCCGATGGAGGAGGGATATGTAAATAAAACAAATGGTAGATCAAACATGAGGCATGGAGGGAACAAAAGAAGACTAAAAACTCTACAAATGTGTACAAAGAAAAATCCTACTGTAGAATGACTACGCTCAGGCGTAAAAATTCTTTAAGTACAAACCGTTGAAGGGTTATTTGAGAGGATAGCCTTCTGGAGAGGCCAGAATGTATGTTCCTTTAGTGAGGCAGTGTTGGACAATGTAGGGTCCATGCCATAATGACTCAAATTTCCCATGGCCAAGAGTATCGTGACCAATATCATAGGCTAGGATGAGATCTCCTTCATTGAATTAGTGAAGGTTGACATGGATGTCAAAGGTGGCTTTGGATAGTTTTTTATATGCCTCATTGTTCTATAATGAAGACTAACGATCTTCATCCAACGAATCTAAGTTCAGAAAGCCCTGCTCCATTGGAGCAGTGTCAGGTAATAGCTCGATGGCGATGCAGAACGTGGGAATTTCACATTTGATGGGGAGGGTGGCTTCGATCCCATGGATGAGATGAAATGGTGTAAAACCTGTGGCAGTTTTGACTATCGTGTGATAAGCCCATAATGATGAAAACAACATATGATGCCAATTGGTATTATGTTTGTTGACAGTGCATTGCAACATGGTTTTGAGGACTTTGTTAACAGCCTCAACCTGTCTGTTGGATTGAGGGTAGTAATGGGAGGAAAACTCATGGGAGAATCCTAACCTTGAGGAGAGTTCGAAGAAGATCTCATTCTCAAAGTGTTTACCGTTATCAGAGACTAACTGTAGTGGAACCTTGAAACGGGTAATGACGTGGTTGAAAAAAAAATGCACTGTTGTGTCAGTGGTATTGTTGAAGGTAGGCATGGATTCAACCCATTTGGTAAAGTAATCAACTGCCACGATGATGTACTTGTGTCCATTACTAGATGGAGGGTTGCAAGTCATGAAGTCTATGCCCCATTTGAAGAAGGGGTCGATGGTGTTGATTGGATGTAGAAGAACGGGTGGTGCTCATGATTTGTTTGCATAAAGCTGGCATTTGTCACATCGCTTGACGACGTGGATGCAGTCATGAAACAATGTGGGCCATAAGTATCCTGCTCGAATGATTTTTTAGGCGGTGGACATACCTGAGAGGTGGATGCCGCAAGCGCTGCTATGGAAATCATTCAAGACTCTGTTTTCTTCGTCGATGGTCAAACATTGGTGGAGTATGGTGTCAACCCCCCGTCGGTATAAAACATCACCAATGAGGATGTACCGAGGGGCCTAATGACGAATGCACCGATGATCGTCTCGAGAGATATGAGACCCAAAATTTAGTGTCCGAAGGTAGACGAGAAGGTCACCATACCAAGGGTCATTCGAGGGGATGTAGAAGAGGTGTTCGTGAGGAAAATCCATATTGACGGGTGAATCTTTGGCATCTAAGGGAAACACCGTGATGAGTTCGGCGAGAAAAAAGTACTTTCTTGCTTTTGGGAGTTGAGAACTCTAGGTCGTATTCTTGAAGGATGATGACCCATCGGGAAAATTTGCCATTAATCTACCGTCGACTAAGCAAGTACTGCATGGGGTTGGAATCTGCCACAACTTTGGTAGTGCGAAGAAAGGTATAATGATGCAGTTTCTGAACTACGAGGAAAACTGCGAGGGTGAGTTTCTCCTCATGATTGTACTTCAAGGGTGGTCCTGAAAGGTTTTTACTGATGTAGTAAATAACATGCTCGCGACCATCATCCCCTAGTTGGATGAGAACTCCTCATACTAAGATGGAGGAGGCTGACAAGTAGAGGATGTAATCACAATCATAGTCAGGAGGAATAATCAAAGGGGCATTAGATAGCGCCGCTTTTAAATCATCGAAATCGGTTTGGGCATGTTCATCCCATCAAAATCGGATATCATGACGTAGTAAGAAAAGGAAACCATGCGCGCGAGTCGTGTAATCTGGGACAAAGCATAGTAAAAAGTTGGCTTTTCCTTGTAGGCTCTACAGTTGGCACAAATTCCTAGGTGGTAGAATTTTTGTTATAGCTTGGACCTTGAGGGGGTCCACTGTTATGCCATTTTGGGAGACGATGAACCCAAGGAGGCATCCGACAATGATGAAAAATACACACTTAAGGGGGTTCAAGTGGATATTGTATTGGCGACATCGTTGAAAGACAACTCGTAAGTCATCTAAATGCTGAGTTCATTTTTTGGATCAAGCGGTGAGGTCATCTAAGTAAGCGAGGATGATGCGAGAAAGATCATGGAAAACATAAGTCATGGCCCATTGGAACATAGTACTTGTGTTTTTTAGTCCAAAAGGCATGACACGATAAGAAAAAGTACCCCATGAGGTGGTAAATGAGGTTTTATATTGATCTTCTGGATGGATTTGGATTTGATTGTAGTCGGAGAACCCATCCATGAAGGACAAGGCCTCGTGGTCGGCACAATCATCGATAATTTGGTTGATGCAAGGAGTGGGGAAGCTGTCCTTGGGAGAAGCATGGTTGAGATCGTGAAAGTCAGTGCATACATGAATAATGCCCTATTTTTTGTTAACGAGGATGAGGTTGGAGACCAGTGAGGTGTATGTCATGGGGTATATGAACCCGACAACGCGTAGCTTGTCAATTTCAGCTTTGATAGTCGCGAATTTGGATGGGTGAAGTGGGCGTTGCTTTTGATTTACTGGGGTGACATCAGGCCATGTGTCGATGTGATGTTTGACGATAGAATGATCAAGGCCGGGCATATTTGTATATCACCAGGAAAACATATCCTGATATTCCTAAAAGAGAGCTTTGTAAGATACTAGTTCCTCAGGGGAGCATACGACACCAATAGTGATTTCCTATATGATTCCAGGTTTGATGGAAATGTCGATTTTGACAGTGGGGGAAATGTTGGCCATGTTGCCTTCTTCAAAAGTATCAAGGGCATGGATAGGGTTATTGAACCAATCTATATGCCTTGATGAAATAAAATCCTTAGTTTCGATTGCACATATGGAGGCTTGATTAGGAAGGTCAAAGGATTCCCGTGAGAGAAAAAGTGCTCTGTGATGGAGTGCATTCCATGGGCAATCAGGGGTTGTGAGTTCCTCTAGGATATCTTCATCACAGTGAAAAATGTGAGAATATAGGGGATCCAAGGAGGTAACATTGGTGTTTGTCACCATGTGATTGTCTTCTAGTGGTGAATATGTAGAGGGGGTATCACAACTATGGTGTGATGACGTGCTTGACTTAAACCAAATGTCTAGACACTGTGAGTTATAAACTGTGGTCGGGGGTAAGATTTCCTAGGGGAAATGAACCAGATAATTGGGAGGATTTGAGGGAAGATCCTCAGACAGTCTATCCATGAACCATGGAGGCATGGGAAGTGACTCAGTTGCAGGTGAGGTGATGTGAATAGTATCTAGAGAAGGGATAGGGGGGATCACTTGTATCATGGGAGGTGAGGTGGTCGGAGAATTTTGAATAAGGGTTATTTGATGATGCCTATATTCAATGATCAAAGGACACTGGTACGTGAAATGGGCAAGTGAGTCACAAAGAGAGAAAGGGAATATCATCTATTTAGGGACTGAAGTCGAGACATAATGGATGTTAGTGGCATGGGTACCCTAAGTTGGTGGTGGAGAGGGTTCTTGCTGAAAGGTTTGGTGTACTGCCATCAACGTCTGTCGAAATTGAGGTAGAGCTGGGAAATGATGGGTATAGTGGCTATATTATGAACATATGGCACATGCGAATTTGGTTCAAAGCCCTTTACTGCCTGTAGTAGGGGATGCTGTGGGAGTATTATGTGTGCTTGGTGAAGCGACAAGCGATGTGGTTGCTTGAGGGAGTTGGATCAAATTGCGTAACTCGGGAAGAGAGGGACATCAATTAGTGGGGTGTCCCTCACTTTCACATAGTGTGCAAGGAGATTGAACTCGGGGAGGAAGTGGTGTTGTGGGCTCTTTATTTTTCCATCTACCCCAAGCCGTAGTGGTGGTGCTGGCGATTGGGGGTGAGGGTGGTGTGGTCGGAGTTAGTACGGGAATATACACCGAGATTCCCTCTAATTGGGGAGGGAGGGATGGTTGAGGAACCATCATGGGTGGGTGTAGATACCATACCAGAATGGTGAGAACCATGTTGGGAAGGGTAAGTGTCGTGACTACCTGAACATATTTTACTCCCGGTGGAGGGTAGAAGAAGGGAATCTGAGTAATGGCTTGGGGGATTGTTTCGCAAACCGGGATTTGACCCCGGGGAAGGGTGAAATTAGGAATAAGAGGTGTCATAGGGTTCTCAGGTAATTTATGAGGTTGAATTTCTTCAACTGGTGGGATGTCGAGGGGTGGGGAAGCCTCGATGGGAGGAATGATATCTCCAGTTTCAGTTCCTTCGAAAGATACGACACACACTTGTGCTGAGGTGTGTATGAGAGGTGGTGCTCCCTGGTATTCCCCCAGTAGGGATGGGTACTTGAAAATTCTAGGGCCCATATCCATGAGCGGATATGCGCCGGAACTAGTGCAGACAAGAGGTAAGATGTTATTGATGTTGGAGGAGTGGTTATGCTCGTAATGTGAAACTTGGTCGATGGTGATGATTTTCCCATTGTGGGGGAACATCATCGTTCGAAACATAGAAGAGGCCACTGCCTTCATAGCGTACATGTAGCTACGTCCAAACAAGATGTTGTAATCGAGCAGGGCTTCGATAACCTCAATGTCGATAAGGATGGTTTTTCCCACGAGTTCAACAAGGACATTTTGAAATATCCCTTCAGGGGAGGATGGTCAACCATCATAAGCTCTTAAAGTGATGGCAGATGGTATTAGCTCAAGGGAGCCAAGTTTTTGCCATACAATTTTAGACATGATGCCTGTAGATGCACCTTCATCAATGATATATTGATGAACAATGATGTTCTGAATCTTGACTCGTATCTTCAAAGCTACCAAAGCGGGGAGATGAGTATCCCCACAATCTAGGTCAAATGTGATGAGTCTAGTATCAGGGAGGTCGACTGCCCCCAAGGCAAAAAGCAAGGATTTTCATTGAGTTGGATAGGTTTGAAGGACCTCCAATACCGACATGGTTGTAGGTGACTATGCCAAGTCATCGACCAAACTGTAATTGTGTGCTGCCCGAGCCTGAGGGTTGTTGACATTCTGCCATAATAGAATGTGAGGAATATGAATGGGGGGTTCAGTGTTAGGGCATGAAATCATCAAGGGTTTTTCGGTTGTATCTGGAACTTCTTCTAAAGTGGTAGGATTAGATTCAGAGGGTGCACTATATTGACAACTGCATGCTTGCAGAAGAATTTATTCTTTGCTAGTGAGGATGATACTGCAATCCGCTGGATTTCCATGGCTTTGATATTGTCCAATTTGTGGTGGGGCAAGATGTATCTTCTGTTGGGTATTCATCATTTTAGCACTCTGTAATTTTCCCAAGGCTGTGGAGGCAGTCACAGAGGTAACATCAAAACCACTTCGAGTCTTGGATCTAGCCCTCCAAGACTCAGAGAGGGATATCTTTGTCTAATATAACTTTGTTTGTGTATGGATCTTAGGCTATCTATGCGGAGCATGGTTTTTTTTTTAATTATTTGAGGTGTTTGGCTGAAGGACTGCTTTAGAATCCCATTGGGCTATGGGGTCTGTGACAAGTTTGAAATCAAACGCAGATCTATAAGGTATTTCCACAGGGCGATTTAATGCAAACGTTGGATCCTTTTAAAGTAAAGTGGTGTACAATAGAAGCAAAGGAGATGATCAACCAAAATAACAAAGCATTTAATAATTTCATCATTGTAATATCGAAAGAAAACATTAAGATTTTTAAAAGCTCGACACAGAGTATCAAAGATAAATTATGCGCTAATCCTCCTTTTAAAAATCAAAGAAAGAAAACATAATGATGGTTGAGTAGAATCACATTCAACGAAGAAATAAGAATTCACCAATCGTCAACACACAAGAATCCTGTGAAAAAGTCCCTTTTATTGTTGGTGAATCTGAAAAATATTACAGAGAATAGCTTTTCTGGGTGCAAGAATCAACCCTTTTTACATTAAAATTACATGAATAAATAGGAGAGATCACGCCTCAAGCTCAGGAAGTTAGATTCAACCACCTCAACAAAAAATCGCAACAAATCCCCAAAATCTGGAACTGTCCGCCATGAAAGATGGGCAGAACTGCTGCAAAAATGGGGTCCACTCAGGCATCTATTTCTCCTCAACGGTGACACCTGTGAAAAAAATGTAGGAGTGTATTGTATATTGGCATGTTTTGGACAAAACCCGCCTTCGATGTCTCCAATTTCATCTCCAAATCGTCGAAACAGCTCCCGCAAAATTAGGACTGAAATAGAAAAACCGAAAATCTGAAAAATGAGGCTGAAATATGGCTTTGATTCTCCCAACTGGTGGCACCCATGAAAAATATGAAAGAGGTTTTTGTTATTCCGCCCGTTCTGAACAAACACCTCTCTAGGTTTTTAAAAATCCATTTCCATTTACCCGAAATCTTCTTCGGAAGTCTACATGTTGAACATGAAAAAATGGCGGTTTTGAGTTTTTGGGGGAGGGCGGTTTTGGAGAGGTAAGTGATATATCGGACCCCCCCGAGGTGGTAAGTGGTATTGGGAGGGGGGGGGGTCCGATTTCACCAGG
>ML785112.1:454646-472412 GCA_009831015.1 Picea engelmannii | reverse complement strand
TCTATCACCATTAAAACCTTCATCATGCCAAACATTAACGCCATTAACGCAGGAACGCTAGTGCGCTGCAGCCTGGTACCTGTCTCTCGCGCGAATGGGCTCTTCATCGAAAGATTGCTGGAGCGAGCCATTACTCAGATATGCTGTGGAGTGATGGCGCCTGTGGTCGCCTTTAAGGGATTAACTCCACATGTACTCTGTTGGACAAGTGGCACCCCATCCGGGGGTTATTTTGTTACATGTTAATATTTATATTTTGTTTTATATATTTTTATATTGTTTTTAATTAATTTAATATTTTTTGTTTTATTAATATATGTTTTTTATTATATTTTTATTTGATGTTTAATTAATAAACACTAACCTAATTACTAATTAACAACTAACTTAATTATTAATTATTAACTAGTCTAACATATTTTAATTAAACTAATTTTATTACCAACATTATTAATCTATTGTTCTTTTTAGCCTAAGTTTGTTTATTCATGGATGCGTTGTGGGTGAGATGTAGCCAATGGAAAAAATGGATAACAAAGTAAGTGGCATAGAGGTGGATGAAGGATGCAGCAGGGTGATGAAGGGTCGAGCGAAAATGGATAGAAGGGGAAAATGGAATCAACCGAGCCAGACGTCGTCATCACGGGGGAAATGCCAAGTAAGCAACTGAAGAGTTAGGTTACCTATGATTATAGGACCACAACACATCACACCTTGGTGTGGAATAGGGTTTTGCAACACAGCCAGGGGTGGTTGTTGCAAATACTATTGTGGGGCCTGCTGAGGGGCAGACGACACTGGAGGATGTGGCACGTTCATGGAGTCTTTCATGCATTTGAAGTCGACAATTTGGGGGAAATGGTGGGTATAATGACCATGCTCACCACAAAGAGTGCAAGGGAAGTTCATCTGGATGTTTTTGTTGTTATTCCCTTGGCATTTGTTGTTATTGTCCCCTTGGGGATTTTGGTTACCCTAGTTCTGGTTGCTCCCAGCTAGTTGGTTTTGTTGGGGCTTATTTCCCCCTGGTCCTGGGTTATTACTATTTCAGTTTTTTCTTTATTTTTGGCATTATTCGGCTGATGGGCTAGATTTTCCGTATTCAATTGTTCAAAAGCATGAAACTGTTGAATGGGAGAGGGTTGAACAAAGTTAACGCCGATGTGTGGTTGTCCTTGTGGAGGAGCAACTGGCTGTGGAGGACTAGGAAATGGAAAATACAGATTGTTTTGTGGAAAAAATCCATAGGGTGCATAGGAAGGTGTAGCGCTTTCACTAGTGCCCAGGTTATAAGCTGAGGTAGAAGGGGTACCTGAACTTAATTGAGAAGTCATGCACATGATGGGTGCCGGAAAGGGTCCATTCATGGGTGGAGGAAGAACAACATGATATGGTTGTTGGTAAAGGGGGGGAGAGTAATAAGATGACCCTCCATATATCGGTGGATATTTGGGTGTACCATATAGAGGTGGTGATTGGATATACAGATTGTGGTATGTTGTGGTACCAATCAATCTATCCGTCGCATGAGACATCCTAGGTTTGTCCTGGCCGAATGGTACGGGTCTCGGTGCATCAAGTATTACTGTGTATAAGTAACCCGACTGAGCATAAATGAGATCGTACTGTTGAGCCTTACTGATGGCTTCCTCTTCATATTGGGGGAAGGTGGATGCCACATATTTGGCAAGTATAGAGACGAGTGATTTGAGAAACCAATCGAGACATTGTTCTTTGGTGGTTTCTACCTTACATAAACTATGTCGCCGATGCCATTAATGGTTTTGGTTGAAAATATGTATAGCCGAGGTTTGTTTGCACTCAGAGAGAAGTTCGATACCAATGTCATGACGAACTGGTAGTTAAAAGAAGGCCAATAATGCTTTGGCCAGGGATTCAAAAGTTACATGGGACCCTGATTTTTCATCCACATACCATTTGACTGATGGGACAATGAGTGTGCATTGGAATAACCTTAAGTGGATGGAGTCATCCATGATGCTGTTTGAAGAGCACCATAAGTGGAAATTCATGACATGGTTGGTGGGATCTTCTCTGATTTTTCCTTCAAATTTTGGAATATCTAAAGGTAGTTTGGTAGGCATAGTGGGCCATGTGGGGTCATGCAATATAGGTTCATTCATGAGTTTACTCAATTTAGGGATGTTTAGAGACGCCAAATATGTCAGGGGGGTTGGTGGTGGGGGATTAGTTCCAGCCATGGTTGTACTTCTTCCTTGAGAGGAATTTTTCCCCCCGCTTCCTTGTAAAGGAGAACTAGTGGATGGTTGGCCTTGGGAATTGGACCCAAGTAAAGTGGAACCAAGTAAAGCTGATTGAAAAATAGTAACACTCACAGGGGTGTGAGATGGTTGAGTCGATGAGTTGGCAAGACTAGGAACTCCTCCGAGAATAGGAGGGAGATTCTGCAAGCGTCTAGAACAACGGGGATTTTGTGGGGCCCCTATGATGTCTGAATAACAAAGTGGATGTGTGAAAAATGGTGATGAGAGAAATAAATGAACAAGAGACTTATACAAATTGGACCTTCACAATATAACTCACAATTGGCATGTAATCAAATGAGTATCATATATAAATTGGAAATAAGCATATATGTGGGTAGGTGGATTTTGTTCGCGAGGGAGAAAGAAGAAAACAAATGCTCGTGTCCTAAAAAGACGTAACGTCCTTCCTCTCATATAACACTGGACCTTCTAATAGCACTCAATAGTGGGGTCTGAAGCCACCAGAAGAGGAACTAGTGAAGGATGAAACAATCAGTTATAATGAGGGATAGAAGGTGCATATCCCAAAAGAGCTGGCGATATTTCCCAATAGCCACAAAATCTGATCAAGATGCAATTGTAACCCATAATTTCCACCTAGGTAGATGTCCTAAAATTGGTCACTAGGTACCTCGGTTAAAGTGCGACATTTAGATTTTCGGCCTCAGAAATGGGTCACGGGATGGATCCCTTCCAAGAGTTGGGTGACTCAAGGGGGGATGCACAGAACAACTGGACCTCGGCCTTCGACCCTTCACGGGTATCTCCTTGCCTTATGGTGTTAGGAACACTTGACTTGGAGTATTTTAAATTTCCCTATTTTTCAACTTCTAATGTTTGAAAATGTGAGAACCAGATAATGGGGGGTTATTTGGATGCCTACTCCCAAAATCCTACCTAGACTAAAAAAATTCTTTTGGCACCTCTTGTGGAGGAAAAATTTAGTGAGTTTTTAGAATTTTTTTAGATGTGGTTGGTTGAGAGATTGGGGGTGTGACCCAATCTCGTTTGAATTAAGTGGGTGTGGATAATCTCTTCAAGAAATAGTGGGACGTTTCAGAATTCCTTTGGAGAAAACCTACTTCATGAACCTCCACAATTCAAGATGAAATTATGTGAGTGAGGAGTGACTTTGTGTGTGAGCAAGTGAAAAATGTGCCAAATTTTAATAATTTAGGTGTAAATTTGCAACATGTGGACTTCCTGTGGTCCTTAAAAATCTTGATTACCTATCTTACTAGATGCCATTGGTACAACCTTGCAGAATTTCAAAATCGCTAAAAAACTAGCATGTGGACATGTGGGTCCTTACCAATCCTTTAAACTCCCTAATGCTATTTACTCTAAGAAATATTTGAAAAACTATCCTAGATTGCAAACATGTGGGCATGTATGGGCCCATTACTTTGATATTTAAACTCTCTTAGTGATGTAAACTAAGAAAGTAATTCTTTAAGAAACTATCCTAGATTTGTAACATGTGGGCATGTATGGGCCCTTGCCAACTTAAGATGATTTTCAAAAAAGAAACTAAGAGGAACCCTAGAGGGGATTAGTCATCTCCTAAATATTTTGTTAAGGGAGATGAAATGTCCCCTTAATCACCTTTCTGATTCTCAAGATCTCTCAATGGTGCGAGAGAAGAGCATACTCAATGATTAAAGTTTGTTTCTGGTCCCAATGCAAGTGTTTTTATATGTGATAGCAAAGAATCTCAACTTCACTTTTACAATCAAACAAACCATCCATGTGGCAACTCAAAGAAAAATCAGAGAAATATGGTTCTTTTTAACCCCCTAAGTGCCTGTGTTTGACTAACCTTTCATGTGGGAAATGAATCTAAGTATAGTACATTTACAAATTGCATAAAAGAAAGATTTTGAAGGCTAGGGGCCTTCAAATCATCACAAAAACTCTTACAGTTTTGAAACTTTGGACAGATGTGCGGGTTACATTTTAGACATAGGCACATTGGGCGTGCAATGCGTAAAGAACAAAATACCTTTTGGTGCAAAGTGTGCAGAATACGCAGAGAACATGAGTGATTTTTGTGCATAGTGCACATCTGTGGGATGAAATACCTACGCATGTTATGATACACATCAGGGTGGGGGGGGGGGATTTTTGAATGAAATTCTCCTCTTCCAGCTCCAAACTTAGCTCTTGACAGGTAAGGCTAGGCTGATTATGGTTCCTGCAAGGAAAATGGGTAAAAAAGAAGTGCTCTAAAAGCCCAAATAGGGAGGAAATTGATACCTTATCCCTAGTATGGTTGCCAATCTGTTGTGTCCTTTTCATCACTTGAGTGAGCAAAAGAAGGGCACTTGAAAGTCTTGTTGGGCTTGCTAGACAAGACAAAGGTTAGTGCATGAGTTAAATAATCCAAGCACATGAAATACACAAACAAATAAACTAAAAACAACTAAGGAAATAAAACTAAAATGCATAAGAAACTTTGAATCAAAATCAATCAACCAAATGACCAAGATTATGCCAACAATGGATAACTATATTAGTTGGAAAACACCATAGAGAAAGGAGGACTTATGGATCCCCTCTTCCTCCTTTGGATGGCTCTTGAGTCCCCTATTTGAGAGCTCTTCTTACAATGATAAACACGAAATAAAATGGTGAAGAAATCCAAGCCTATTCCCTCAAGAGGTGAGTGGAATAGCTTATTGAAATGTTGCTAGAATGCTCCAAGAATAAAAGAGGATTCTTGAAGGAGGATTGAGGCATCATAACAATACTATGAAATTCTTAAATTCTTAGTGCACCCATGACCTCCATTTATAGCATTCTTACAAGGTGTTAGTTTTAATTACTTATCCTTCTTTCTTGACCATCTGAGTTATTGACCAAGGGTTCATGTCTTTCGGGTTTCCAACAAAGCCTCTAAAACTATCGGCCCTCTTGGTAGACCAGAAGGCAACATAGTACACAAAATGCACTGCACAGTCTCACCCGAGATAACTTTAAATGGGTAGCTGTAAGACTCATGTGTTTACAGCCTAGGATTGAGTATGATATAGGGGTTTATTATTCAGAGCCATGTACTATGAATTGGGATTGAAATCTACTATTATTCACGGGTGTGTATTTATCTTTCACAATTTAATTCCTGAACATCACAATCATATTCTATAACAATGTATTAACTTGTCCATTAAGCATAACAATTAACTTCTCAAAGAAAGTAAATATATACGTGCATTCATCACATTACACAAATATTACCATGGTTCACCCCCTCTTGGGCTACGTCAACAAATATTTGGCTCTTGGCTCTTTTATTATGGTAGTTTTGCATCTCCAGTGTCGCACACTTACAATTCTCATCAAAATGGGTAAGATCTATATGAGGCGAACTAGATCGCACCAGGCTCCACAACTTGCGATCTAATCCTCAGATCTTCCTTCTCTCCCCTATTCTTAGCTCAACAACTTACAAAAATGGTTTGTACCAGTATTGCATAATGCATCAACTCGTACATCTCTATGATGGAACAATACAAAAGTCAAACTAATACCAAAATCGAGCTAATACAAAAGGAAAACCTCTATATGATACCTACGTATCTATATTTATATCTATCAGGCTCTTCAACCATTTACAATGTATTTACCAAAACCCTAACCCTACCGACATTAGGTCTTCCTCCCATGTGTGCATGTTGTTATTCCTCTAGCTGTCACTTTCCTTGTGCACTCTTTCTTGCATGCGCGCGTGCTGTATTACCTTCCAACTGTTACTTCAGTTTCTGCACACTTTCTTTCCCCATGATCATCCTTCTTTCCACTTCGGCCTAGTGCCAACAGACACCCTAAACTGACATGTGACTCATCCCGAGTCACCTAATCCTTCTGAGCTTCCTTGATCTCCTTGGTGATCGTCTAGAACTTTTCCTTGAGCTCTGCTTCTTTTGTCATTGCCTGCGTGGTCTTCTCCTTGATGGTGTCTACTACCTGAGCACCCACTTCGTCACTTAGTAATCCTACACATTCTATCTGGGTTTGTGCTATATGTGTTTTAGCTCCTTCTTCCTGTACGAGTACTTCTGCTACCCGTTCATGTAATGGCTCTATTTGAGCCTGACGCTCCTGTTTCTGCATTTGCACAGTGATAAGTTATGCCTGCATCTTCTTAATCTCTTATGTCCCTTTGAATCGTTCTGGGATTGGTATGGTCTTCTGCCTCTGTTTGATTTCTTGGAGCACTGCATTGATCCTTTCCTCTTCCTTGTCCCAATGTTGGACCTGTGGATCCTCCTCCAATCTTGTCCAAATTTGCGCTACTTTATCGAACAATTCAGCTGCTATGCTAATCTTCTGCTCTATCTCCTATAGTTGCATTGTTGCTTCCTGCTTCCTTTGTTCCTTCACTGCTGGTGGAGTGGTTGGTGTGAGCTGTTCTTGGAGATTCTCGATCTCCTTCTGATATTGATCAATTTCCTGCTCAATTTGGTCGATCTTTTCTACTACTGGGAGCTCATTTCCTTGCACGGTGTTTGGGATTTTCTCAAAAATTCCTCCAACTCTTCATTCCAGTTTGTCCCTACATTCTTTTTCCTCCTGAATTTCAAACTTGGTCTGCTCACAAAAGTTTTCTAGCACCTCCCGCTTCTTTGTTGGTTACTGTAGCTCGACTAAGTTTTTATGTGCATGAGACTGTACCTCATGGTCGACACTAACCTACAATTTGTGTAGTACCCTTGATGGAATCCACGTCAAGACCAATTGGATGTGGTCTAAGTCCTTCAAGGGTGTCTGTCCTATGATTTCATCCATGCGCAATGTGATAGGTTTGATGTAGATCGTTGTGTTTACGTGTGGCATGGAGTGGATTGGGTATCGTTCTTCTACCTCCACTCTTTCTTTGGTCTATAGTGTCGATGGCTCTATGCCTCTGCTGCTGCTTGCTATCTGTACTTCCCTGAATTTCTTGAGGAACTGTCCCATTTATGCCAACTCTTTTTGCAGTTTATACCTGTGATGTGCTACATGATTGAAGTCTTCTACGAGACACTCTTGGACCATTATGGAGATCATTTCCCCATCATCCTCTGTGATCATATAGTCTGGCAATGCTTGTTGTGCCTTTGATTTTTTGCACGCACCTCCTGCCTGAACGGCTGGTCTCTTAGTTCCCCCTGGTTCCTATGTGATGGGATTTGGGGTGGTCTCCTGCGCTCCCTCAGCCTGTTTCTACTGTCCATTGGTCAGTTGTGTAGTCTCTTTATTCCCCTTATGGGTCCCTATTTTCTTTGAACCTTCGTCTTCTTGAGTTATCTTGCTTTGGCTTGTCCTTGGTTTCTTGGGCACTGGGATTTTCGGACGCTGCGTTTTCACCTGCGCTGCCTCTCCTTCTGTTGTTCTTTCCGGTACCTCCTGGGTAATGGCTAGGATCCTCCATTCATCAGGCCATTCACTGATGACCATGTCGATATCACCATCTGTGATGCAATAGCGCATCTGTAGCCATTTTTTATTTGGATCCTGCCTTGGTTGTATCCACATTGTTTGGCATGTGGCCCGGAAGTTGGCGATGTTCGCATATCGCGCGACAACCTCTGGTGTTACTCTCCATGATCAGTTGATAAATTCCTATAAGTCCCGTAGGTATTCTTCAAATATGATTCCATTCTCCCTCTTATGTCTGTCCTGTGGGCCAGATCTTAGTAATAGGTATCTTGCTCCCACTGGCTATGGTCTAGTACAAAAAATTACATACCCTGGTTCTTGCCATCCCACGAAGGCCATTAGGGTGATCAGCCATGAGTAATGGAACTCTATTCCTAGGTCCTGTGCATCTTTTCATTCCTCTTGTAATAAGTTCAATAAATATGGTGCCCAATTCATTGAGGTGCCTTCTGCGCACTGAGCTGCAACTGCAATGACTCCTGTTGGTACTTCGTCTTTGTGGCATTTTCTTAGAAATTTGTAGGCTAAGATACTTGTGCCCAATTGTGTAACTGTGTTGTTGATTCATTTGATCATGATGCCTCTTGCTCCCTTGGTGGTGCCATATTTAATTTTCATTTCCTCTGCCAATGCTTTCTCCTTAGATTTATCATCCAAAATCAACGCGAGATCCATACCTCGGATTGGTAATCTTGTTATTTGCGCAATAAGCTCAATAGTTATGGGGACATGTTTGTCCAGCCATATGTCCCCTCCATGTGTGAATTCTAACAACTTCTTGATGCATGCTATCGCATACTAGCCTCTGCCAAAATGTGGTAGCTTCAACAAGCCTAAGATTCATGTTCTCTCCAGCCCAGTTGCCCACTAGTGTGGCTGGTTGATCGTTTCTCCAAGTCGGGTTACACCTATGGTCTACATAAAGACCCTTTGTGCAAGTTTCGAGAAGTTGGTTTTGTCTGATACGTCATGGTCAGAATACATGAGCTTCCTGATGTGACCCAGTAGCTTCAGTTCTACCTGTACTCCAACTGGTATGCATGGTAGAACAATTTTTTCTACAGGTTTCTTGCGGGGTGAGATCAGTATCTGTACTCTGTCTTCCTGCTGCGGTGGCTGGTTCAAAGTTCCAGCAGCTTCCAATTGCTCCCCCATAAGCCATTGTGGCCAAGTTGAGGTAGTTCAAGCGGTCTCCTCTGCTGGTTGACCTAAGATGGGTGTTTTCCACTCATCTGGTTGCACCGCTGCTTCCAGATTCTGTGCCATTCTGCTAACTTCCACGACTGCTTCGATGCTTTCTGGTTGCACTTCCTTTTGGGTTTCCTCTTCCTCGTTCTGAGGCTCTTGTGCCGCTACTGGCATATCCTCTTTCATGGCCTCTGCTTGTGATTGTTGTATCTCTTCCAGTATCGGTGTAGATTTCGATGGTAACATCTCTGGGGATGGCATTTTGTCGATGTCGACGATCTCCGACTACTATTATTCATTTTCTTCCAGCGGTCCTCGTGACCTAGTTTGAACCCTGGTCGGTCTGGCTATCTGGCCTGGTTCTGCTGGCTTTGGTGGTGCCATCATGGTGACTTCCGAACATTTGCTGAGTTCAAATAACTTTAGTGAGCTCTGTGGTATCGCTCTGTTCATTCTAGCCACTTTTAATCTCTCTCTGTTCTCCTTTCGCGAATAGACTAGTTGCTCCTATGCTCGTGTGTTGTATGGGCTTGTCATGAAGCTTGTCGAGGAAGCTTCCTCCATTATGCGTTTAATGCACCATAACTGTGGGTTCAATGCATCTGTGATGATTTCGTACTTTCCATTACACTTTCTTTTCTGTTTCCAGTTGGTGTGTTTAATGTGATGTCCCATCGGTCCTTGCCGTGCTTTAATTCCGCCTAGTACTGTCTTGTCATACTTCTTTTTCTGACTTTCCTTTTCCCACTTGTTTCCCTTTTGATATGAACATTGTCCTTGCCTTTTTTGTATTCATGTTTCAAACTTCGTGTGGCATTTGGTGTGCTGTGTGCTTTTTAGTCTCGTTTCCTTTTTGTTCTCTTCTTGATTTTTTTAATTTTTTTTTTTTACTATGCGGTGGGTGGTCGGTTGTCCTTGTATAGCTTTAGTTGGCTCCCAATGATCATTCCTCTGAGTTCTGCACCTACTAAATCACTTAATTGTACTCCTCCATATGTGACAACTTTTACTTTGTATGGCCCTAACCAATGCATTCTAAGCTTTCCCGGGTGCTGAAATGATTTGTTGTCATAGAGCAATACTAGATCTCCTTCCTTGAACGTTTTCTTCTTGATGTGTCGATTGTGACAAGCTTTGTCTCTTGCTTTTTGCACTTGTTGATGAAATCCTGCCAAGATTCGGTCTTCCTCCATTGAAAATAACTGGTTCAGTCTCTCCTGTACTGCGCCCCATTCTGTCATTTGTGTGATAGATGCTACGCGTAAGCTGGGTACTAAAAATTCTAATGGCACTATTGCTTCTTGGCCATAGACTAGTTTGAATGGTGTGTTCCCTATCAATTTTTTGCATGTATTCCTATATTCCCATAATACTACTAGTACTTTTAGGTCCTAGTCATCTCTGTTGACGTTACAAATCTTTTTCAGTGCGTTCTCTAGAATTTTGTTGAAGGCTTCTACTGTACCATTTGCTTGTGGATGATATGGTGTGATCTTCTGGTGATGAAATTCAAACTCTTCAGTCATCATGCAGATGGTGTTGTTTATGAAGTGCATGCTTGGTTGCTCATCAAGACTCTTGGGCACCCAAATCTAGTGATTACTTGTTCAAACAAGAAGTGTGCAGCTATCTTTGCACTGCAATCTTTTACTGTTGTGGCTTCTGCCCATCTTGTTAGGTATTCTGTTGCGGTAATAATGTATCTTTCCCCTCCTTTTGGCTGGTGGTTTAATTGGTCCCACAAAGTCTATTTCCCATTTGTCAAATGCCTATAATGTTACTTATGGTCGTAGTGGCATCTTCTCCCTTTTGTTGGGTTTGCCTACCCTTTGACAGACATTGCATCTCTGGTAGTATTCTTTTGAGTCTTTGTGAATCATTAGCCACCATAGTCCTGCATGTAATACTTTCTGTGCGGTAGCTTTCCTACATAATTCCCTCCTGCCATTCCCTTGTGGGCTTCTACTAAAATTCTTGGTCATTCATGCTCTAACACGTACCTTCACAAGATGTTATTTGTGCCCATATTGTATAGATGTCTTGTGATCAATTGATAATCGGCTGCACAGACTACCAGGTTCTTCTTCTACGCGGTGGTATATTCTTGCGGCACAGTACCTATGCTCAAGTATTGGATGATCTTTACGAAATAGTCACCAGCAATTTGTACTGAGAATAAATGTGCATCCAGAAAGTTGTCTTCTAAATTTGTAGGTTATTCTCCATTTGTGACCCTTGACAGGTGGTCAGGTCATGTGTTTAATTTTCCTGGTTTAACTATTACCTCAAAGTCAAATTCTTGAAATAACAATAACCATCGATAGATTCTCCCCCCCAAAACTAGCTTGTTGACTAGGTATTTCAGGGCTGAGTGATCTGTAAACATATTAAAGTGTTTTCCCAATAGGTAATGTTTGAACTTCTGTAGTGCATAGAACATGGTGAGGCCTTCTCTTTCTGTCGTGTTATAATTCTATTCGGAGTCTGATAACTTTTTGCTTGCAAACGCTATTGGGTGATCCAAGTCTCCCTCTCCTGGATGTGCTAAGATAGCTCCAAGTGCTATCAATGATGCATCTACATGCACATAGAATGTCTTTTCCTAGTCTGGAAATACTAATATCGGCGCAGTAACTATATTTTCCTTTCAAAGTATCTAGATCATGTTGGAACTCGTTGTTCCATTGATAATTGGTATCCTTTCTTAATAGTTTTTCCATTGGTGCTATGATCTGTGCATATCCTTTGATGAATTTCCTATAGTATCCTGTGTGTCCTAACATTGCTCTTATCTGGCGGACTGTTTTTGGTGTTGGCAAGTTAACAATGACTGCAATCTTTGCCGGATCCACTAACAAGCCTTGTTTACATACTATATGGCCCAATAGTATCCCAAACGGTGTTCCAAATATGCATTTCTTGATATTCAATGATATCTGGCATTGTCTACATCTCTCTAACATTAGTCGTAAAAATTCCACATGGTTTTTCAATAGACTATAAATTGTCGAATCATCCAGGTATACTTCAAGAAACTGATGGATGAATTCCTTAAATGCTGTGATGACCACTCTGGAGAATATTGTGGGTGCATTCTTCAGTCCAAACGGCATGACTGTGTACTGATAATATCCCCATTCTGTCGCAAACGTGGTCTTATGTCTGTCCTCCTGTGCTATCTTAATCTGATGGTAGCCTGATAATCCATCAATGAATGAGTAAGCTTCATGTCCCCCCACATTCTCTAGAACTTCATCTGTGAACGGTGTAGGGAATGGGTCATGTAGGCATGCATTGTTCAACTTCCTCAAGTCAACGCATATCCCGATCCCTCTTCCTTGTTTCTTGTCCTGTACTACCATCGGACTTATCCATTATGACTCCTCGACTAGTTCGATGATGCTAGCTTCGAGCATCCTATTGATCTCATATTTAACTTTTTGTTTATATACGGGGTTCAGTCTGTAGGGTCTTTGTTTAATAGGTCTCGCGTTGGATCTGAGTGGTATCTTCATTTCTCCTAGTTCTCTGACTATACCCTTCATCTCTATAAATGTTGTGGGAAAGAGGTCATTGTATTCATGCAACAACTCGGTGATGCTTTCTACGGTTTTCTCATCCCAGTAATCTCCAATGCTGGCCATTTTGGGCTGCTCAGCTATCCCGATGTTAAATTTCTTTAGCTTGATTGGCATGAAAATGACTTCTGACTCTATGGGTGGTCCTTCCACATCTCTTTCGCCTTCTAATTCTGTGATCTGAATATCGCGTAGATCATATTCATCTGGTGCTTCCTCTTGTACATTGTAACATGAAAACAGTTCCTTGAATGTCTATTTATTCCACTGTTGTTCTTATGTGATAAGTTCTATTTCCATTTTTTAATGAATATGACTCCTCTTATCCGTTTCAGGGTTGCGTCTATGTTGGGGTTCTGATTGTCGAATGAGAAGTTGACTATAAAGTTCTGTTGCAATGTCGTCCATGTTGTAGTTCCTTTGCACAATTCCTAGTCTGATACCAGTTCACTGGTATGCCCTCTAAATTATGTATGAAGTGATGAGGCCATTCGTCCAGTGGTGTCATCTTCCAAAATAGTCTGCACTTCACCAAGTGTTTCGTTGGTGTTCCTTGTCCTTCGTATTTCTGTTGTTTTTTGTATTTTTGTTCTACACAGAATATTATGCGCAGTAAGTGCTTACATTGATACCAGTCTGTGATTGTCTCCTTGTGTGCGCCCCAACATCTTGTGGGTGTGGCCTTTAGTGCTAAATCCAATGCTAATAGTCTCTGATTCTCTAACACTTCATCTTCGTATTGTGTCAATAATGTTTCCAAATCATTTAGTCCTTGGAAGCTGGGTGGTTCTCTGATTGTTGTGCCTACCCACCTTACTGTGCGGTCTATTCTTCCACATCTTCTCATGGATACTTCATGTAGCCTTTGTTGCTAGTTTTCTAACCTGGTGTCTGAGTCTGTTGTGCATGAAGTAATTCTCCGCCAACTGAGTACCCCGTTTGCAGTTGGGTTTACGTAGTCCTCATCGCATGCAGTTGTTATGTACAACTGGTAGATCTCCTCTAAGTCTAGGAAAGTGGGTTCTACAAACCTCTCTCCTTCTGATGGATCTAGTGGTGCTATGACCTTATATTCTCCGGATTCAAATGTCATTTTCTGGGTTTTCAAATTGATTATGGCCTGGTTGTCAAATGCCCAATCCAGACCAAGAAATGTCGGGTAAGGTGTTGTGTCATCTACTATTTCAATGACTTCGAAGTCTGCTTTAGTGCACACACCATCAAGATCTACTTTCACTCCTTTCAGTCTTCTTATTGGTAGGACCCTATGCTGGTTTGCTAGTTTCAATTGGACATTTGAGTATCCCAGTGTTGGCTCTCCCATGCATTGCCATGTCTTCTTTGGTAATACATTCACTTCGGATCCTAGATATATTATAATGTCTCCCATGTTGAAATCTCCAATGTTAGCATTTAGTCTAAATTCCCTAGTGTAGGTGGTTGACGGTCTTTGGTTCTGGATTTTCTTCCGTCTCACTGCTACATTTCTCTAGTCTGTTTTGCAGTATTTTCATAGATGAAGGATCACTTAATACTTTTATTCATGATTGCGAAAAACCTTTGATTGTACTTACTTGTCCCTTGGGCTGCATTTCATTGGTATGGTCCAATGATTGTAGCATCTCATATTCTAGAGCTTCCTTGCTTTGCTGTGCAGTCAACGCTATGTCCTTCTTCTGAAATTCTTGTCAGGATTTTTTAAAGATCTCCTTTTCCTTTTGTGTGTCTAACTGCTTCTAGGGGTTAGTGTTCTTATTTACCCATTGGTTTTGCGTTGGTTCATGTCGAACTACGTCATTTCCTATTTTCATTCCTCCATGAGTAACTATATTGATGTGCCATCCTTCATCCCTTGCTTCGGCTAAAATCTAATGAACATTCTGATTGTTCTGGTTCCTCTTTTCCTGAATTTTTACTAATAGTGTCGGACATTCCTCTGTATCATGGTACGATGCATGACAATACATACAAGTTGTTGGAGGGAGTGGAAATTTCGTGCATAATGTCCTGGTTGCTGACAATTGTGACATGTGGTTGGTCCTCTACAACGTCCTAAACCTCCTCTGGCTCATCCTCTTCCTCTGTAGCTCGCTTGATCACCTCTCGGTGAGTTATACTGTGGTGCCTGATTGTACTGCGTGGTATTCTACTAGGGTTGTGCCGGGTTGTACTGTGACTGCACGTTATTTTAGGGTTGTTGCACAGTATTATACTGTTGTTGTGCAGTGTTGTATGGGGCTAGGGCTTGATTGAACTGTGGCACTACTTGCCTAGTCATCATTTCGGCCTGTACTCTATATGCATCTAATGTTCCTTCCCGCATCAGCTCCATAGTTCTGCAATCTTTGTCGTCGTGGACCACTGACTTGCAAAAGGTGCAATATGAACTCTTTGGAACTGTCTGGTATTTCTATATCATCGTGTAGTGATAAGGGTCGTGACCCAATTTCTTGCATATTTCACACCATAATCCTCCTTGTGGTAACGTATTTGGCATGCCTGCTGCCATATATTGCGTGAATGTTGGGCATTCATTCTTGTGGTGTCCTTTCGTCCTGCATGTGGTGCACCAAACGACTTCTCGTTTGTCCTTGTTCTTATTCTAGTTCAGTTGAAATGTGAGATTCTTCAAATCCTCCTTCAGCTCTTTGATCGTTGGGTTTGTCTGCTGGTACCGATTCTCTTCTAGTTGCAAGGTTGCCTGCAGAGTTTGAGTCTCTGCCTGCATTTGAAACTTCTGTTGTCATAAGGTATATTTTAAGTGTTGTAGTAGTGAGTTGACAAACAGGTGTCGATGCTGCATATCGGTCGTAAGGTATTTTAGCATTCCCTTCAGCCGCTTGAATCTCTAATCAATCTCCCATACATATTCTCCTGGTTTCTGTCTTATTTAAATCATCTCGTTCATGTATTGATCCTCTGAGATCGGCTTCTGGAACACATTTTTCAATAATTTCTTAATGTCGTCCAGTGTCCTGTTGGCAGCCAATTCATTTTTTTTCAATTTCCCTAAAAAAATCTGCCTACACCTAATTGTCTTCTAATCGACAAGTCATCGTCACATTTTGCAACTAGACATTGGTTTCATTTCTTGCGATAATTGCAATTTGATTTCGATTCAGTTTTCACAACTGAAAGTGTGAAAACCCTTCATCATTATTTGGACTGTTATCATCTTCTCGTTGATCTCATGAAAGGCACTTACCTTTGGTTTGCTATTAAGTGGCTGAAATATTCTTTCAAACTATGCCCATTCACTTTGATTGAGCAACTTGATTCCTTTGGTAAGGTATTGAACATGTTAARTTATGAGTTATGTTTGATTTCATAAGGGTCATGGTTGATTTTGGTTTTATATATGATATGATTCTTATTKTTTTGAGCTCTTAACTTATCGATTTCATAAAKTMATTGGTTGCARTGTTATAAACTTTGATTATGTTAAAAAACGCATGGGTCATATACCARTTTGGTTTCATATTTGAGTGGCAATGTTTTACACTTGTCGCGTTGGTAAAATTTTTGGATTTCATGTTGGATTGAACTATACACTTGGCGCGTGAATTTAACATATGGTTTTGGTTCTACATTTGATCGATGGCACGTTGATATGGTTATACACCGCTTTGGTTTGGCCGATTAATATGTTTTAAACGCTATGATGACTGATGGGAAAGCGCTGTACTCAGCCATTAATGCACTGCATGGCGGTGGTAATCCCACCACCTTCGCATGCATTACATTGATTCACACCCCTTTGAGCGCTTGCAGCTGTTAAGCCCTATCGTTTTTACTCCTGCGTGTTGTATGGTTCAAACCAAACCCTATCATGAACAGAAGCCATGGCTCCTGTCGTAAGGGCCGAGCCCAACGGGTGCCAAGCGTTACTGATGTTTGATGGCGCTTATAGCGACCTGGAAAAGTTTGGGTGGCTCCCGTTTATAAAGAAGTTCGATGGTTACAATCCTATCATGGCTCCGCAATTTGCATTATCATTTGATGGCTGCCGAGCCAAAGTTGGAGATGTTCAACTTGAAATTAATGAACAGTTTCTTAGCTCGGCAACCAGCCTGCCTGTTACGGGACAGAAGTGGTCCAAAATTTTCAAGGTAGATGATGTCCCGTGGACATTGTTATTCCAGTCTCGAATGGTGAACTCCTACGACAAAGGCTTGCCTGCAAAATTGTTAAAACCACACTGGTATGATCTCCTAATGATAATCAAGTAATTCATTACTTGTGAGGGCAGGTACGCGTTCGTTTTCTTGTTTCACCTTCGTCTATTGATGGTTTTTATGGGTTTCTAACTTAGTATGCCCCACTACCTACATAGAAGTTTGTTCAAGATGGCTAAAAGGTACAAGTGTAGCCGAGCCGACACCAGCCTCTTCCATTTGGGGTTGATTAAAATGATTATGGTTTACGAGTTAGGGTTGCGTCGTGATTGTTGGGATGATTTTCTCAGTCGTAATGGCTTTGAAGAATCAAGCCCTCCACAGGTTGATAAACCTATGGTGGCTGAAACCCAGCCTATTCCCCCTGTGCCTTATAGCGTTTTTCTACCCAAACCTCTACCCGACCCACCTACAAATTTGCCTATGACTGTGACTAAACAGGTTGAAATTGCTAAACCCGCAACCAAAAAGTCTAAAGCTAAAACTGGTGCTAATTCTAAAGGCAAGAAAAATGCTAGGTTAATATCTCGCATGGCGAGAAATAAGCCTAAACCCCCTGCCAAATCAGAGCCTATCATGGTCAGCGAAGACTTTGATTCAGAGATTGAGCATTTTCTCACTGACGAGTATCCTTACTCAGAAGGCTTGTGTGATAAACCTCCATATGACTTTGTCAAGAATTTACCACCTTGTCTGCGGGATGATCCTAAGTTCCCTGGCATTGAACTACCTCAAAGAACCCTCGGTGAATCATCGAAGCCCCCTTCTGCTCAACCTGCTGTTCCACCTTGCGATCAGTGTGGGTTATGGTTGGAGAGATACTACTTGGATGTGCCGATGTTGCAATCTAGAATCCATGATTTGGAAAACCAAGTGGCAAAGCTCACTGGTCGTAACACGAAGGTGGAACCCTCTGAAAAGAAGCAACGAACAACTAGTTCAATTCTGTTCAAGAATGTCGAGTCAGCCACGACAATCGTCAATTCCAAATTGGCATAGCCTCAACAATCTTGCTGGTATAACTTTCACCCATTTATATGGCACGATCATAAACTCTGTGTACATTGTTGACCTGCTCTGTCATACATTTGTTGTATATAAGTTTTGTTAATTAAT
>ML785112.1:402239-415241 GCA_009831015.1 Picea engelmannii | reverse complement strand
ATTAATGTCCCATGTTGTTGAACCTTCAAATTTTGAAGAAGAAAAAAAATATAAAGAATGGATGAATGCAATCATGTAAGAAGAATATGATTCCATTGTGAAAAATGATACTTGGTGTTCTAGGGGCTAGTCGATCCTGTCAACTAGACCCAATGATCGACTTAGACTTGTTGGTCAACTGATGTAGTTATAAGTAGAAGTTGGACGGAGTCTCTGCTAACTGACCGACCTAGGCAATTAAGTAGTTACAACTGCCTGTTAGAGGTATAAATAGATAAGCACATGAAGGCTCAGATAGCTTCATGGGAGAGGATATATGTAATTGTGTTGTACTGTCTATCATATAATAAAATGACTCTTCTTTGGGCTCGAATTACTTATGTATGTTTATATGTATATGTGTATGCATATGTATAATGACTATGTAAGGTTCTATTAGTACCACTCTCTAATTTACCCTAGATTACAACATTGGTTCCGTTGCCGGTAGTACTGAACTTGGGCATGTATAAGAATACATAAATTCTAACTCAACAAGACATACATGAGTGGTGGGAGCGCAAAATTGAAAACTACATCAGAAACTACACAAGAAGGAATAACCTCTCTCTAGCTGAAGCAAGATCGTGGTTCTTCTCAGAAATGCACAAAAGATTTCTTGAAGCTATCCTAGAAGCATTGTTTTAGCACATCAACATATCAGGTGATGTGTAGATTGACACCTGATGAAAATTTAGGCCTGAAATTGATGAACGGAGGAAGAACAAACCTGCACGACTGGCTCAAACGAATTATTGAAGATTATATTTCAGAACAAGCCATTGAAGATTGGATGTCCCTAGACAGAATAAAATAAACATTCTACACCAAATTGCTCAACATATTTTTCTGCATGGTTCCAACACTTCTTCATAAATTACTTCTCGACAAGGGAGTGGGTGATATCGTTGAATACCGACCAAGACTAGGTACATTGTTAGCAAACAAAAACTTCCAAGAAATAGATGAAAGGTGGGAAGCATTTATTGACACAAAGTGAAAAGATACAAGAGAAGCCTGGGATTACTTATTGAAGAAACAAACATGGCCAACACACCCGAATTAGAGTAATTCAGGTGGGAAATGGGGGGTCGGTCAAGATTGTGAGATTTTAGAAAAACAAGAAGTAGTGTTTCCCAAGTCCAAATGTCCTCGAGAGGAAAACAAGACCATAAGAAATCCACAGATATCCAAAAAATAGAATGAGACAAAAGACAACAAAAACACGAAGAGATTCATAACTAGTGGAACAATAAAAAGTTGAATAGAAATATGCTAGGGGAGGGTCAGCCAGTCAGAGCGTGTGAGCAGTCTGAGTCAGACAGAGATCGACCAGAGTTAGAAATAACAACAATCACAATGACACCCGATAGATACATCGACACATAGTTGAACCTCCATCAACCGATCAATGTACCAGAAAGTATGGACTGCGAAGAATCATGACCAACTTTACGTATGTCTCCCGCACCAGAAACTAGTCCAAGGATAAGATAATTTCTTCAACAAAGGATAAATATCGACGACCAATTGACATTATTATGGTACATAATGGACAACCTAGGAAACCTACGAGACACATTGATTGTCGAGCCTAAATGAAATGAAGTCGACAATATGATTATTCAAATCAAATACCTCACCGAATCGAACCCCCTACCACATTTAATATCAAGAGAATAAATTAACTATAATCTGGAAATGACACAAACATTGGAATGACAATTGGTTGAATAAAAAAATCAAAGTTCCCAAACTGAGGATGCATATTCCGTACTCAATAAGAAACAAATATTCCTTGAGTATCATTCTTCGTCAGAAGCAAACAAAACCTGTATAGAAGATTCGACAGCTCAGTCAAAAGCAATATTAATTCAAGCACTAAGAAAACCAAGTGTCCCCAACAAGAAATTCAAAATGGGACTCAATCATATCCCCGTCTACGAAGGCGAAGAATACCCAAAATGTCATTGGTTTGTATGTGAAATTTTTTGGGAAGTAACTGATATTACAGACGAAGATAAGCATATGGCACAACTCAGAGTTGCATTGCACCACTACGCCTTAACCTGGTTCATGAACTACACCGAAAACAAAACTTGTTCAAAGGAAGAAATAAATAATAGTTTTCTAACATTCGTTAAAATCCAAGACATCACACATCTAGTAGCACGAAAGATAAAAGAAATCATGCAAAGACCAGGTGATTCGATAAGAGAATATGCCAAAATATTTAAAGACCTCTTAAGTCAAATCTCATCGAAGATCGACCAAAATCTGCTAGCCCAGTGGTATGTAGTTGGGCTACTGGCAAGAATCAGATCTTTGTTATGCCTATACGAGATAACCAACTGTGAAGACGTGCTACAAAAGGAACAATGAGTCGAGTCATATGATGATAGCCCATCGACGATGGAAATACTTGAGGAAAAGATAGAACATTTGCAACAAAATATCAAAATTCTAACCATTCGACACAATGAAATATGGTTCACCACATGCATTGGGGCCAGACAGACAAAAGATAATTTTCCCCTAACTGAGTGCATGCAAATGAAATACGTCCATAGAGTACAAGCCCAAAAATATTGTAACATATGTGAATTCTTAACTGATCATAACACACAAGATTGCCCACACAATATAAAAAACACAAAGTGGTGCCACATATGTGAAGCTCTCGATCATCGAACTTCAGAATTCCACCTAAATGTGAGAAATAAGAATAATATATGAATCATCTACTACACATAAACCACCTACCAAACAAACAACTATGGCCGAAGAGATGATTATTTTGGTGGTCGTGGTCAAGGTCAAGGAGGTCGACACGGATTTGGTGGTCAAGGTCGAGGTTGTGGGCACCCATATTGTGCTAATTGCTGGAAAAATGATCACGACAACATAGGTTGTCCTATAAAATACAAGATTGATTCGAAGTTCTGCAACATATGTGGCATTGGAGATCACTCTCTAGAAGACTGCCTGATAGTCCTTGAAAAAATTATACCTAGAAATACTGTGAACCCACTACACACAATATCTAAACAAGATGTAAGGAACTCTAAGAATCTACATATTGTTACAAGGTCAGATGTGGGACGCGACATCCATACTCCACCACAAAACTATCAAAGAAAAAAGGATAACAACTTTCCAAACCCAGATAATGAAGAGTAAATAATGAGAGAAGCTCTTAAATTCTTCAGGAATGCAACATAAGATCAAAAAAATACAGGAAGTCGAGATGAGGACATCATCCAAGAATTTTTTCAACTACTCAAAGAAAAATAGTCGATAGGTAGGCTATTGGAACTACTCAACATACCGTGAGAATACAAAGATGGTCAGAAACCAACCAAGGATGAAAATCACCTCTCTACAAAAGCAAAGATTATGATCCACGAGTCGACTTGGAAATTGAAGGAATGACGGTCAATCATGTGGTAGTCAATTTTGGTTTGCAGGTTCATATTTTACCAAGAGAAACATGGATATGAATGGGTCGAACCAACATAGCACCCACATTGAATTGTCTTAAGTTAGATGATCAAAGATTAATAGAACCAATTAGAATACTGAGAAATCTAGATATGCAAATTATGAGAATACCAACTTCGATCGAATTTTAGGTGATCGACCTTGTCAAAGGAATGCCAACATATTCAACTCTTGTCAGTTAACCATGGGGTCGACGAATGAAAGAAACTATCTCCCTTTAAAGAGATATAATCAAATTAAAAGGAAGTGGGAGAAAAATAAGTATTCCCCTGGATCCAAAGGAAGGAAAACCATGGATGGATTCATGGGACGAATATCAAGAAGCCATATGTTTATATTAGATAAATAATGAACAAAAATATAGAACCGACCATAGAAGGAGAATTTTGAGAGAATCTCCCATGTCAGTTGGACATAATTCCGACTCTACCCTATACAAAAGGAAAATAGAGAACTATGAAGAACATGAAAAAGATTGTTGGTCTATCAAAGTTATTCCAAAGAAACATCTTAGTACATGTTATTCAATCGAGGTTGTACCAAAATTTTATGAAAAAATATCCCGACAAACTCCCACTCTCATTCCGACAGACATTCAGATAAGAAATCCCTTGCGATACAATGAATGACATACCCCATTGACTCATGTGGAAGAGGTAGAAAAATCCATAGGCGAGCAAGGAAGAAAACAAATTCTCGTGGAAACTTTCACAAGCCAGGATGCAAGATGGTGGGAAACACATTCCCCCTGATTAAAAACATGGATGACTGTGTCAACATACTTCATTGAAATATTTGACAACAAGAAACTATCCAAAGATGTAGATATTCCTACATTTAAACTCGGCTATGATCCAGCATAGCATATCCAACATTGTGAAAGAGAATGGTGAAGAATTGGATACAAGGATGAAATGGTATGGTCCCATATGTTCCCAAGTACATTAGACGAAATACCAAGAAAATGGTACAAAATTGAAGAAGCATGCGGTCACACCTCCAAATGGGTCGAAATCAAAAGAAATTTTGTTCAAGACTTCGAATTTAGTCCCATAGAGGAGCACTTGAAAGACTCAACAAACCAAATAAAAATATTTTTAGAAAGTCCTTCACCAACTCAACAAAAAGAAAAATCAATTATGGCAATCAATGAAGGATCAACATCGACATGCAACTTTGTGTTGGTAGAAAATAAGGAAATCTCGACTGCTTGGAGGATTGATATGCAGAACACAAAATGGCTAGGACAGAGCTTCCAATGGAAGAAAGACCATCCAACATTACATAATCATGTGAAATCAATATTAAGCATAGCCACAAAACACAAAGAGGACCCATAACAACTTGAATTCCCAAAAATCTTTACGAAAATTGAATAAGGAGAACACCATCTCGATGAACCAAAGCCACTAGAATGGATGGATGCAGAAATAAGAATGAAAGAATTTGAGATATAAAATGATGTCTGATCAGAAATGGTGAGAGTAGGTGATTATTGTTCTAATAAGCAAACAACTGACATAGTCAGTCTATTAAAAGAATACCAAGATGTTTTTGCACGCGACTATAAGGACCTGAAAGGACTTGTAGAGGAAATGGGTGAAATGAATATCAAACTGATCCAAGGGGAAAAACCAATTAAAAAGCGACCATACAATTTAACACATAAGTACAAATTGAATGTTCAAAAGGAGATCGAAGGAATGTTACAAGCATGAATTATTTATCCCATCGACAAAACAGAATGATCAAGTTCGGTGGTGGTACAACCAAAGAAGCATGATCCAAAGAAGTTAAGAATTTGTGTCGACTTTTGGGGACTGAACAAATAGACTGTGACAAATCCGTTCCCCACCCATTTTTCTAATGAAATCATAAATGAAGTCGTTGTTCATGAATGTTATTCATTTATTGATGTATTTTCAAGATATAACCAGGTGCTAATAGCAAAATATGATTAGGAAAAAACAAATTTTGTATCAAAGTTTGGATCTTTTTCCTACATAGTCATGCCATTCAGAATAAAGAACACGCCAACATTTTTTTCAAGAATAATGGTCAAAGAATTCCAAGAGTACATCTACAAAACCATGGTGATACACTTCGACGATTGGACAATCTATATTCTACTCAGAAATCACATAAAATGGCTCTGGCTTATGTTAGAATGTTGCAAACGGATTCAACTATCGCTTAACATCAAAAAATGCATATTCGATACACCTATTGGAATCTTTCTAGGACACGTGGTATGTAAATATGGAGTGAAGGTCGATATAACTAAAATAAAGATTATCCTTGATCTAAAACCCCTCGTAAATAAAAAACAGGTCAAAATTTTATTGGGTTATATTGGCTACTACAAGAAGTTTATACGCCACTACTCATACATCACCTTCCTAATGGATGAGCTTCTACAAAAAGATTTTGAATTCAAACGGATACAAGACTAGCAAGAATCCTTAAAATTTATAAAGAAGAATTTGGTCGAAGTGCCTATTCTCAAATTTCAAGACTGGTCGAGAAAGTTTCATGTCCATGTCGATGCATCGAACGTAGTTGTTGGGTCGATTCTAGCTCAACCATACGATGACACAATGGATCACCCAAATGCATATGCAATTTAGAAGACGAAAAAAGAAGAAAGAAACTATTCAACCATAGAATGGGAAGCCTTATCAATGATTTTTGCACTACAAAAGTTCCGTTGTTATTTATTGGCAAACCCTTTTACATTTTTTACATACCATCAAGCATTGAAATACTTAGTCAATAAACTAGTCCATCAAGGAAATATCTGTCGGTGGTTAATATTATTTCAAGAATTTGAATTTGACGTAATCATTCAACCAGGGAAAAAGAACGTTCAACCTGATCACCTGTCACGACTAGAAACATGAGAAGATTAGACAGGCATAGATGATGACCTCCCAGATGCACACTTATTTAGAGTAGAAGCTGCACTGAAGGATTTAGAAGACATTGCCACTTTCTTAGAAGAAGGAAAAGCTCTAGAGGACCTCCCGACAAACAAAAATAAAACTCCATCCATGCAAGCTGCACCATTCACAATAATTAATGGATACTTATACAAAATGGGAATGGACGATGTGCTAAGAAGATGCATGTCATGACATGAACGAGAGGATATCATCAATGAATCCCATGGAGGAGTAGTTGGAGGACATTTCTAGGTTGACGCAACAACTAGGAAGATATTACAAGAAGGCCTATGGTGGTCGAATGTACATAAAGACTTAAAAAATGTGATAATTGTCATATACTGGGATGACCCTTGTGGAAAAATGAAATGCCACTAAGTTTGATAAACCATAATCATTCTTTCGAAATCTGGGCCATCGACTTCATTAGGCCATTCACATAGAGGGAAAGGAGAAATGGTGCTAAATACATAATCACCGTGGTCGAGTATGTGACTAAATGGGAAGAAGCTGAGCTGGTCGAATATTGTACCAAATAAGTAGCAACTAAATTCATCTACAAGAACATCATCACAAGATTTGGTTTCACTCTAACACTAATCAACGACCATGGAACTCACTTTGTAAATGAAACAATTAAAGTTTTACTGGAAAAATTCTTATTCGACCATAGAAAAACGACAACCTACTACCCACAAGAAAACAAAGTAGTTGAAGCATTTAATAAAACATTACACAAGGGACTTACCGAAATATGTGGTATAAATAATGATGATTGGGATGATAAGAATCCTGCAATCCTGTGAGTGTATAGATCAACATTCAAACGATTTACTAGACATACACCATTCAATCTAGTCTACAATGAGGAAGTTGTAATTCCACTACAATTTTGGACTAATTCCAACAAGGTTGCAGTTATAGAAAAAATTGAGGAAGGCCAAAACTTGAATGACAGACCATACCAACTAAACAAACTGGAGGAAGAGAGGTTAATAGCGATTCATCATCAAGAAGTTCATAAACAACAAAAAAAAAGCATGGCATGATCGTCACTTCAAGAAAAGGATATAAAAGAGGGAGACTTAGTCTTACTATATGATAGTTGTATAAAAGGAAAACCCAAAAAATTGGAAACAACATGGCTGGGGCCTTATGTGGTGGAAGACATTCGACCGATTGGAGTGGTCCAAGTCATAAAGTTATTGGGGAATCCATTTAAGAAACTAATTAATGGATCCCATTTAAAGAAATACCAAGTATAGAAGAAAACAAAACCCTGTTATAAAAATTTAGCAAGGAGTTGCCAACATGAACCGACTAAAATAACTAATCAAACTTATAAAAACAAATCCTTGCTTAAAAAAAAAGAAAAAAAACAACAGTTAGAAAATTCAGGTAAAAAAATGAAAAGTTAAAGTATTTAAGATGTAGCCATAACACTAAAGGAAAAGAAGCAATAAAATGGAGAGAGAAAGTATCCCATGTTCAAGCCCGAGACAAGATAGCCAAAGATATTCTCGACATTCTACACCTTTGACCGACTTAAGAAAAATACTCATAAGAAAAGAATCCAGTGAAAGAACCAGTCCAGGAGTGAGAAAGCATGGTTCAGGCGAGCTTGGTCCATGCGAGCGAAGATCATATGAACATAAATCAAGAAATTATGATTGGCATGACAAAAGACGAAATCAACTCGACTCAGCAAAATTCAACAAAATAAACAAAAAAAAAAGCCATCATCGACATAGATTAAGTCAGACAAGTAATATAGATGGCTCAAGAACTCCAGTCGGTCGGGTTATGTATCGACCATGTATAGACAGAGGGAAGCTCTTTAGTTGGGTCTAAGACAACGTCGACCAAGAAAACACTGATGTCGGCAGAGATGGAGCATTAAATCCGAGACAGGTAAAAGCTGATGTATGCTTTAATAATGGAAAAGACCATTGTACAACTACCCATACAACTGCTGAATATAATGATATGCACAACATTCAACAATAATATCTTGCATTTAATAGCCGACGGGATGTAAACGAATGCCAACCCAATAACAATTTAAATGTCCACTCATTCGACCCACTCATACCACCAATCTTTATGATAGGAGAGCACACCATACGAGGATAGCTGGATGCATTAAACCCTATGTTTTCACCACCATCTATAAATTTGGAAGAAGCATATGATTTTGCCTCACTATTGTTCTCACCTCCACAGTTAACTGTTGTGCAAAATGAGTAGACTACTGAAACCATAAACCCGCCAACACTACCATAAACTAATAACCAGAATCACCAAATGTAGAGGATGAGAGGTCAAGTTGAGAGCACAAATGAAGATTCGAGAACGAGGTAAGTTTTTGACAGAACCACCACGATGCCATTGGAAATTTGGATGCAAAATACTTGGCTCGCAAAGATGGAGGAAGCAAACTGGAGAAATCATTGGTTAAAATTTACAGAGTGGGCAATGGAGGAAGGAAGTTGGAAAGCATAAACTGAATTCTTGGAAAATAAAAGAATATGACATATCCTAGGCACCCCGCAATAACTCAAGTGTATCAAAACTCAGAAAGGTTCAACTAGGTAGAAAATTTGAATGACATGCTTAGAATCAACTGTAAAGAAGTTCAAGACTCGGGACGAGCCATTGAGTTTCCATCATTGCTAATCTGGATAACAATGGAATAATATGGGCGTGTAGGAGAAGCAATATTCACAGCCAATAAGACCTTGACAATGGAAAGATACAAAATGTTCTCTTTAAATCAAACAGGTACTTCTAACTCACTTCCACCAGAAGAGATGTTCCAGTTATGGGTCGTCAGAATGAAATATAGCTCCCACATATGGTGAGTTGAGCAAAACATCCGTTAAGCTCTTCCATCACCTTGCCACTTTCATCTTGAACTTGATTGCACAAGTCTTTGTTGCGGAGTCACGTTGACACTTGAACCAAACAAATTACATTACCAACCAATAGTAGAGGAAATCTTTGCAGAGTTGGAAAGAAAAATCAATCAGAACCTAGAAATTCTACCGAAGGCACAAAAAACAAGGATGCCTCTTTTGCTGCCATTGACCGATGGAGAGAAAGAGGAAGAAAGAGAATTTTCTCTCTATATAGTTCCATTTGTCAAAGAATTAGAATCTTTGGAAATCATCCTTCCAAATCCTTCTCCAGAAAAAATAAAACAATTGAATAAAAATAACAAAGGGAAGAAAGTTGTCGAAGAAGAAGCATTAGAGATTGACACAGAGGAGATATGGAGAGAAATTTTCCAGCAAACGAGGGCATCGACTTCAATGAACCAATCATTAAAGAAAAAATGACAAGTATTACTTCTAAGATCACTTTCAAGTTAAAGAAAACTCGACAAGAAATGGATACCATGAAGAAGATATATAGTTCCTCTATCGAGACTCAAATGAAGGGGGCTTTCTAAAAAGAAAAGAACATAAAGAGTTCTCTCAGACATATTGAAACAAAAGGGGGAAAAGAGGTAGAAGAATCTGGAGAGCACCACTACTTTTGTCAGCCCCATGAAATTTACAGTGAACATGACATAATGGGAATTAATATTGAAAGTAACAACAAGCAAGAAAAGAACACCTAATGCAACAATCAATCTCAATAGGGAGTCACCCCTGTAGAACCAGTCCCGGTCATAGAAGAAGTATCTGCAAAGAAAAATAAGAGGCAAATCATTATCAACGAATCATCTGAAGCCACAGAATCAAATCAACCAGTTGAGACAGATGATGTCGAGATAGAAACTATCGACATGGAGCAGTAGGAGTCGGTAGAAGAAATCGACACAAAAATGGTACAACAATCAGAAGAAGCAATACAAGTCAATGAACCAACCATCCCAATACAAAAATAGGAAACCCATCTGTTTGAAGCATCAGATCAGTAAGAAGAAGTCGTGCGCTCAGTTGAAACACGTCAGGTCAGGATTAACAAAACTAATAAGGATGCAGGGCAATAAAAAGACACTCCAAGCACTCAAGAGGAGAATGTCGAAAAACTACAGAATGAAAAACCTTTACCAGAGATAGATCCCGCGGACACTGAGCAGATTAATGTAGAAAATCCAGATATTTGGGACAAAGAAAAGATGAACGAACAAAACACCCCACACGAGGAAGAAGAAAAAAATGAAGCAAGCGAACAAAGCATCCCGACAACACAACAAACAGTCACAAAATATGGTGAAACACTTAAGTCTACAGATAAACAAAAGAAAAGGAAGTCATCCATTATCACCATCAAAACGACTGGAAGGATGACTCCACTAGGATCATCAGTTGAAACCTCATTCGAGCCAACCACCATCTTTGGAAAAAAATTGTTCGACTTACATGGAGCCATCTCCAAAGAATCATCAAGAAGATGGAAGAAGGTGTTGAAAGGAGGAAGTCATGTCGAATGACTAAAAAAATAACAAAGGAATATCTTGAAAGAATGCAGAGAAGAAGTCAAGCTGCACGAAGGGATAGAGCAGATATCATAGGTACATAACCCCTTAGACGACTTCAAGGAACTGATCAACAAAATGATCGAAAGCAGTGCAATTCAACAACAAGTAGAGGTACTAAAGAAAGAAAAATAAGAAGTCGAGCAACAATGCGACTTAGTACTTAAAGAAGGCCAGAAACCCCAAGAACAAATAAATATGGTATTAGAAGCAGATCAACGAAATTTGAAAAGCGTCATGCAACATGTTCACAAATTAAACAAAGAAGCCAACACACTCAACTTAGTGGTAAACGATCGACCGACTCACTTTGCAGAAGCATTCAATAAATGTTGGGTACAAAGGACTACGATCGACAATATAGAACGATCAAGGAACTCGACCACGGATAAAAAAGTAAAAGAATCCCTTAACGTGCAGTTGAAAAAGGAAAAATTAGTTGAACAACAATTATCATAGTAGGAGCAAGAATGATAGAAAGAGGGACACAAAGTGCAGCTAGAAACATATTAGGCAACCATTCTCCTGATCCAATTAATCAAGAGAATGTAGCATATAGAGCAACAATTGGATTAATAATCAGACACCTCTCACACAACAACTTTAGCATAGAAAGTCGATGTGATCACCCGGTCAAATATTCTAAATGGTGAGGCTCAATAGGAAATCAACACTTGGTGCAACTTCATCTAGAGAATAAAGAATTCATCTCCTAGTATTATTTAGACAACCTTCAAGGTCAACACAAAAAGAGAAAAGAGTAGAAAAATCGACGAAGATAACAGTGGAACTCCAGGCACAACAATTCAGTAAGAATTAGAACCTTCAGTCGACCGACCGAATAAAGATATCGTCTCTTCTTATTACATACTTCTCTCTATTTCTCCATCTATACTTCTTCATCCATTGTAATTTTGTAAATAAAAATATAAGAAATAAATATTTTGTAAAACCCTCCTCTTACTTGGGACGAGCAAGGAATTGAGGTGGGGGGAGATGTTGTAGGGGCTAGTCGACCCTGTCGACTAGACCCGATGGTCGACTTAGACTTGTCGGTCGACCAACCTAGTTAGAAGTAGAAGTCGGTCGAAATCTCTGCTAATCGATCGACCCAGACAATTAAGCTGTTACAACTACTTGTTAGAGGTATAATAGATAACCACACAAAGGATCATATATCTTTATGGGAGAGGATATATGTAATTGTGTTGTACTGTCTATCATATAATAAAAAGACTTTTCTTTGGGCTCTCATTACTTATGCATGTTTATATGTCTATTTATATGCATCTCTATAATGGCTATGTAAGGTTCTACTGGTAACACTCTCTACTTTCCCTTAGGTTACAACACTTGGTAACTTACTGAGTTGATAGAAGATAAATTTACTACAGGTTCAAAATGGGTTTTCAAGTCAAAATTTGATTTTGATGGCAGGTTAAACAAATTCAAAGCAATGTTAGTTGCAAAAGGTTACTCCCAAATGAAAGGCGTAGATTATGAATAAGCATTTGCACTTGTAGCTAAAATGAGTACCATTAGGTTGTTAATAACACTTGCAACAAAGTATAATTGGGACATATCCTAGATGGATGTTAAATCATGATTTTTGAATGGTGAATTAAAACAAGAGGTGTATCTCATTCAACCATATGGTTTTGTAAAGAAAGGACCAAAACATCTTGTATGTAGGTTAAATAAAGCACTATATGGTCTTAAACAAGCTCCAAGATCATGGTATGTCAAAATTGATAACTTGTTCCTTCACAATGGATTTTTTAAAAGTCAAAGTGACCCAAATATATCCATCAAGAAAGATGAGTGAGGGAATATTTCATTGATTTACTTATATGTAGATGATTTGATCATAATAGGTAGTGTTAGAGGTTTTATTGAAGAAATCAAACTTCATACATCTCAATAATTTGATATGATAGATGTTGGTCAAATGAATGATTATTTTGGCATTGAAATGTGGAGGTAGAATGTAAATATTTTGATAACTCAAAGAAAGTATACATAGGAAATTATTAA
>ML785112.1:299024-392872 GCA_009831015.1 Picea engelmannii | reverse complement strand
AAGGTTTATAAAAAGCTCCCCTGGGAACTTGATACAATGGGGACCATTGCTTCCTAAGGGGGGAGGATTGATCCAGATGGATATTGGTGGCCACCCACCTATTCCACTAGCTCAAAATAGAGTTTTCCACCTCGGTAGTTTTTCGACATTTTTTCGGTCCCAAAGTTTCGGGGTCGTTTTGAGGCCCTAAACGACATTTTTTGGGGATTTTAGGCCCAAGCGACTGCCAATTTCACTTCCTTGGGCCAGTCAGAATGTGTTCTTCTTGTCTAGACCTTTCCAACAGTGTATTGAACACCCCAAATAGATATCATATGAAAACGTTATGCCCCCGGTAAGTTGACGTATCAACTACCCCCATCGGAGCCCATAAGTCTTTTGGATTTCCATTTTCCGGGGTTAGGGTTTTGGATTTTCCTTATGTTAAAAATGTCTTTCGAACCTCATTGTAACAATCACCTTTTGGCGAATGAACATAGCTATCACATCTCTTCTCAGAGATAAGCTGCCACCATTCTAGTGAGTCTTTCACTCTATATTTTTACAATCTCTATACATTTCTTTCATTAATAGAAATCATGTATTACAATATTTCTCTATTTCTGACAATATTTATGTGTATTTCATTGTAATATCTATGCTTTCATTTCGTTCTAAAAAATAATCCAAATCACCATATTTTATGTCTTTTTTCTTTATGTGTCGATAGTGCCACACCTTTTGTTGTTGTTTCTGAACCTCCTGGTGATGTATTTCTATTAATATTTCTTCTTCGAGTTTGTTTAATTGATGAAATCGATCGTTTGCACTTTTACTTTAATCAAATTTGGATACGATCGCAACCTTATCGGAATTAGACCAAAATTGTAAAGGAATGACAACTTCTTGTTCGTAGACGAGCTTGAATGGAGTTTTCCCAGTCGATCATTTGTATGTTGATCTATATGCCCATAGGATTGCATGAATCTTTTTGTCCCAATCATCTTTGTTTATGCCTCAAATATTTGTGATTCCTTTGTGTAATGTTTTGTTAAATGTTTCATCTGCCCCATTTGCTTGTGGGTGATAAGATGTTGTTTTTCTATGGTCGATTAAAAACTTTTCTACTAGGACTTTAATTGTTTCTTTCACGAAGTGAGTTCCCTAGTCACTTATTAGTGTCAAAGGACAACCAAACCTTGTAATTATATTCTCATAAATGAATTTTGCTGCTATCTCTTTAGTACAAGATTCAACTGGCTCAACTTCTTCCCACTTAGTGACGTATTCGACAACAATAATGATGTACTTGGCACTAGTGCTTCTTTCCCTATGTGGAAATGGCTCGACTAAGTTGATAGCCCAGATTTTGATTGTTCGGTTGGGGTTTATTGAACTTAGTGGAATTTCATTTTTCCACATAGGTTGTTCGATCCTATGACAAGTATCACATTTTATTACTTGATTGCGGCATTCTTTATACAGAGTCGACCACCACAGGATTGCTTGTAGTATGTTTTTGGTTGTCGTGTCATCCTGATAATGCCCCACCAACTACTCCTGCATGAGCTTTGTTGATAATACCGTCTCTTTCATGATCTGGTATGCATCTTCTTAAAACATCATCAATTCCCATTTTGTATAAGTATCCATTAATGATTGTGAAGGGGGAAACTTTTAAGGCTAAAACTTTCTTTTTGTTTGTTGGGAGGTCCTCTGGGGCCTTTCCCTCTTCTAGGAAATTGGAAATATCTTCTAAGTATTTAGGGGAAAATTCAAATCAAAATAAATTTGTGTCGAATAGATCATCGTCAATGCATGTCGAGACTTCTCATGTTTCTAGTCGTGATAGGTGGTCAGGTCAGACATTCTTTTCCCCCGTTCATATGATTATGTCGAATTCAAATTATTGAAATAAGAGCAACAATCGACAGATCTTGTCTTGATGGACTGGTTTATTGACCAATACTTAAGTTCCTGATGGTCCGTGAAGTATGTGAAGGGATTTGCAAATAAGTAGTGACAAAAATTTTGTAGAGAAAATATCATTGATAGGGCTTCCCTTTCCGTAGTTGAATAATTTATTTTTGCCTTATTTAGTTTTCAACTTTCATATGCATTTGGATTATCCATTGTGTTGTCGTAAGTTTGTGCTAATACCACCCTGGCAACTACATTGGATGCATCGGCATGGACATGGAATTTTATTAACCAATATGGAAATCTTAAAATGGGTTCTTTGACCAACTTCTTATTTAGAATTTCGAAGGATTCCTTACAATATTGGCTCCATTTAAACTCGACATATTTTCGTAAGAGCTCATAAATTGGGAAAGTGATTTCTGAATAATGGCATATAAACTTCCTATAATATCCAGTGTGTCCCAATACAATTTTGATTTGTTTTTGGTTGACATGAGGCTTAAGATTGAGGATAATTTTAATCTTTGCCATGTCAACTTTTACTCCATCTTTACAGACCACATGTCCTAACATGATTCCAATAAGTGTGGAAAATATGCATTTCTTGATATTTAATGATAGTTGAATTTGTCTGCAACGTTCTAGCATAAGTCAAAGCCATTGTATGTGATTTTTGAATAGACTATATATTGTCCAGTTGTTGAAGTATTCAACGATAGTTTTATAGATATACTCTTGAAATGCTTTAACAACTATTCTCGAAAAAACTGTTGATGTGTTCTTCAATCCAAATGACATTACTCTGTAGGCAAAGGATCTAAATGTTGTTTTTGGCTGATCTTCTTTTGCTATTGGCACTTGGTTATAGACTGAAAACCCATCAGTGAATGAATAACATTCGTGACCAATGCCTTCATTGATAATTTCATCATCAAAGGGGGTGGGGAATGGATCTGTAACAGTCTATTTGTTGAGTCCTCAAAAATCAACACAAATTCTTTTTTTTTTGGGATCATGTTTCTTTGGTTGCACCACCATGGGGCTTGCCCATTCTACCTTATTGATAAGGTAAATACTACCTGCTTGAAGCATTCCTTCGATCTATTTCTGAATGATGGGTTTATATTTATTTGTTAATTTGAACGATCATTGTTTGATTGGTTTTGCTTCTGGAATAAGTTCAATCTTCATTTCACCCATTTCCTCTACAAGTCCTTTCAAGTCCTTATAGTCACACGCAAAAACATCTTGATATTATTTTAGTAGGTTGACAATTTCGATTGTTTGCTTGTCAGACCAATAGTCACCTATACAAACCATTTTTGGTCAATCATCATTAGATATGTCAAATTATTGTGTTTTGAATTCCGCATCCATCCATTCTAGTGGTTTTGTTTCATCGAGTTGGCATTCCCCTTCTTCAATTTTTGTAAAAAATTTTGGGAATTCAGGTTGTTCCTGGTCTTCTTTTTGTTCCATGGTTATATTTAACACTGAATTCACATGATTTTGCAATGCTGGGTGGTATTTTTTCCACTGGAAGCTCTGTCCTGGACATTTTATATTTTCCATGTTGATCCTTCGTGTAGTTGGGATTTCTTTGTTTTCTACCAACACAAAGTTGTAAGTCAATGTCGATCCTAAATCGAACGAAATATTTTATTTTTCCTTCTGTGCAACCAATGATGGATTTTCTAGAAATATTTTTATTTGTTGTGTTGCATCTCTCAAGTGTTCCTCTTCTGGATTAAATTCAAAGTCTTGTAGAAAATTTTCTTTGATTTCAGCCTAGTTTGATGTATGGGTGCAAGCTTCTTCAATTTTATACTATTTGTTTGGTATGTCATCTAATGTATTTGGAAACATATGGGGCCAAACCCTTTCATCTTTGTATCCTATTTTTCGCCACTCACTTTCACAACATTGAATATGCTCTACTGGGTCGTACCCAATTATGAAGATGGGAAATCCACTCTTTGGATAAATTCTTGTCTCTGAATCGTTCAACAAAGTACATCGACACAATTGTACATGTTTTTAATTTGGGGGAATGTGTTTCCCACCATCTTGCAACTTGTTCTGTGAAGGTTTCCACAAGGTTCTGCGTCTTTCCTTTCCCTCCTATGGATTTTTCTACCTCTTCAACATGAGTCAAAGGAGCATGTCGTTCACTGTATAGTAAGAGTTTCATTATTTGATTGTCGATCGGTATGAGAGTGGGAGTTTTTCGAGTGATTTTTTCATGTAATTTTGGTACGACTTGGATTGAATAGCACGTCCTAAGCTTCTTTTTTTGAATAAATTCAATAGACCAACAATCCTTAGCATGTGCTTCGTAATTTTCAATGTTCCAGTTATATAAGGCGGAGCCAGAGTTATGCCTGACCGACATGGGAGATTCTCTCAAAATTTATCCTTCTGCAGTCAACTATATAATCATTTTTTTCATTGTTTATCTGGTATAAGCACCAGGCTTGTTGATATTCATCCCATGAATCCATCCATAGTTTTCCTTCCTTTGGGTCCAAAGGAATGATTATTTTCCTCCCACTTCCTTTCAATTTAATTCTATATCTTTCAAGGGATATAGGTGCTTTCATTCATCGACCCCATGGCAACCTGACAAGAGCCACGTACATTGTCATTCCTTCGAAAAGGTCGATTACTTTGAAGTCGACCAAAGTCAGTATTCACATTATTTGAGTATCTACATTTCTCAATATTCCAATTGGTTCTATTAATATTTGATCAACTAATTTAGGATAGTTCAGTGTGGGCTTGGGTTGACCCATTCTTATCCATGTTTCTCTTGGAAAAATATTTACTTGAGATTCGAAATCAATGACCACCTGATTGACCATCATTCCATAAATCTCCAAGTCGACTCGTGGATTGTAATATTTATTGTTATAAGAGAGGTTATTTTCATCCTTGGTCGATCTCTGACCATCTTTGTATTCGCGTAATATGTTGAGTAGGTCCAACAATCGGCCTATTGATTGTTTTTCTTTGAGAAGCTGCAAAAATTCTTCGATGGTGTCTTCATTTCGTCTTCTCAAGTTTTGTTGATCTTCTAAGAAATTATTGAAGAAATTAATAGCTTCTCTCATGATTTGCTCTTATTTATTTGGGTTTGGGAAGATATTAGCTTTATTTCTTTGGTAATTTTGTGGTGGAGTGTTAATATATTGACCTACACCTGACCTTGTAATGATACGTAGGTTTTTTGAGTGTATCACCTCCTCCTTGGATACTGCATGTATTATATCGACAATTTTTCTTGGTATGATTTTATCAAGTACTATCGGGCATTCTTCTAAAGAGTAATATTTGATACCACATATATTACAAAATTTTAGATCAATTCTATCTTTTATAGGGAAATCTAGGCTGATGTGATCATCTTTCTAGCAATTAAAACAATATGTTCATCCACGACCTCGACCTCGACCACTGAATCCATGTCGGCCTCCTCGACCTTCACCATGAGCACTGTAGTAGCCATATCTTTGACCATAGTTGTTTGCTTGATCAATGGTTTCTGTGTGGTATACTTTTCATATATTATTTTGATTTCGAGTGTTTAGATGGGATTCTGATGTTCGGAGATCAAAAGCTTCACAGATATGGCATCACTTCGTGTTTTTCACATTATGTGGAAAATCTTGTACAATGTGATCAGTTAGGCATTCACATATGTTGCAATATTTTTGTGCTTATATTCGGTGGACATCTGATGTTTTTGTGCGCTCATTAAGGGAAAAATTATCCTTTGTATGTCCTTCCACCAGGCATGTAGTACACCATACTTCATTCCGTCATATAGATATATTTTTTATGGTTTGTTGTAAGTTTTCTATTTTTTCCTCGAGTCTGTCGATTGTCGAAGAAGTCGACGGGCCATCATCATATGACTCAACTCGTTGGTCTTTTTGTAGCACATCTTCACAGTAGGTTATCTCAAATAAACATAACGAAGAACATATTCATGGTAGTAGTCGTGCTACATACCACTAGACCAACAAACTTTGGTTGATTGTTGTGGGAATTTGGTTTAGAAGGTCTTTGAATATTTTATCATACTCTCTAACCAACTTGCCCAATCTTTGTTTTATTTCTTTTAACTTTTGGGCCACCAGATGTGTAACATTCTGAATTTTAAAGAATGTTAAGAAGCTATTCTTTATTTCTGCTTTTGAGCAGGTTTGTTTTTTTGTGTAGTTCATGAAGCAAGTTAAGGCGTGGTACTGTAGAGCAACTCAAAAATGTGCCATTTTCTTGTCTTCATCTGTAATGTTATCCGCGTCCCATATTTTTTCACACATGAACTAGTGACATTTTGGGTCCTCTTCTCCTTCATAAATTGGGATGTGATTAAATCCCATTTTGAATTTGTTATTAGGAATGCTTGGTTTTCTTGGTATTTTATCTACCACAACTTTCGACCAAGCTTTCGAATCCTCTATGTCCTTTATTGGATGGTACTCAAGAAAGAAATGTTTCTTCTTAAGTATAGGGAATGCCTCCTCAGTTTGAGAGCTTTGATCTTTATACTTGACTAATCGTCGTTCCAAAGGTTGCGTCGCTTTGTGAATATAATTAATTTCTTCTCTCGAAATTAGATATGGCAGGGGGGTCAAGTTAGTGAGATCCTTAATTTGGATAAGAATATTGTTGGCTTCATTTTGTTATGGATCAACAATCAGTGCGTCTCATAGGTTTCCTTGGTCATCTGTTCTGTACCATAATCTTGTCGAATGGTCATCGACCTGGAGTCTTTGTTAGAGAAATTCTCTTATCCATGGGCTGGTTTCTGGTGTGGGAGAACTACATAAAGTTGGTCCAGATTATTTTTAGTCCATACTTTTCGGTTTGTCATCCAGTTGGTGGATGTTTAACTGTGCATCACTACTTTTGTCGGGTGTCGCCGAAGCTGCTGTTATTGCCAACTCTAGTTGATCCATGCTTGACTCTGGCTACTCACGCACTCTATCAGGCTGACCCTCTTCGATATTTTTTTCTATTCAACTTTTGGTTGTTCCACTGGTTACAAAGTTCTTCTCTTTTCTTTTTCCTTTTATCACGTTCTAGTTTCTGGAGATCCGTGGATTTCTTGTGCAAATACTTCCCTCTAGATGACATTTAGTCTTGGAAACCACTACTTCAAGTATGCTTGGCTTCTTACAGTTTTGATCAACCCCCCATTGCTGACCCTACTTACTCTAGGTCGGTAGCGTTAGCCATGTTTATTTCTTCAAGAAGTAATCACATGCTTCTCTTGTATCTTTGCACTTTGCGTCAAGAAATGCTTCCCACTTTTCATATCTTTCTTGGAAGTTACTATTTGGTAACAGTGTGCCTAGTCTTGGTTAGTATTTGATGATGTCACCGACTCCCTTGTCAAGGAGGAATTTATGAAGGACTGTCGGAAATGTGCAGAAAAAACCGTCATGCAATTAAGTGTAAAATTGTTCTTTTATTTTGTTGAGAGATGTCCGATATTCAGTGGCTTGTTCTGAAATATAGTCTTCAATAATTATTTCGAGCTAGTTGTGCATATTTGTTCTTCCTCCGTTCGACAAATTTAGGCCTAAATTCTCGTTGAGTGTCATATTACGCATTACCTGCTCTGTTAATGTGTTGGAACAAGGATTCTTTGATAGATTCAAGGAATCTTTCGTTTGTCTCTGAAAATAATCACTATTGTGCTTCTGCTAGTGAGAGGTTGTTCCTTCTTGCGTAATTTTTGATGTAGTTATCAATTTTGTGCTCCCACCAATCGTTTATGTCTTGTAGAGTTAGCATTTATGTAAATTTCGACATGCCTAAGTTTAGTACTACCGACAACGGAACCAATGTTGTAATCTAGGGAAAAGTAGGGAGAGTTACCTGTAGATCCTTACATAGACATCATAGAAGATACATACACACATATAATCATAGATAAAGACATACACGAGTAATGACAGTGCACATAACAATACTTTTATATGATATGACAGTACAACACAATTATATACAACCTCTCACATGAAGCTATCTGAGCCTTCATGTGCTTGTCTATTTATATTCCTTTTAGGCAATTGTAACTACTTAACTTTCTGGGTTGGTTGGTTAATAGATAGTCCTACCAAACTCTACTTCCAACTTCAACGGTCGACCGACTAGTTCCTAGTCAACCATCGGGTCTAGTCGACAAAGTTGACTAGCCCCTACACTGTCACCTTAATATATTTCCCCCTTGTTTTAGTGAAGGATAAATCCAACACAAGGGAGGATTCTCTAGTGACACTAAGGGGGATTAAGGTGGAAATTGGAAAGTGATTGAAGAATTCTCCTATAGGTCAAGTACAAGAGTGGAAATGAGGCTTGAGAGAGATCCTTGTGATTTGATTAAGGTTTCCAAGGTTATGTACCTACAAAACAATGTTAGACATGCACAAAACAAGACAATTTATGAAGATTGAAGCCTCAAAACAAAGGGGAATAAAAAAGAAACCTTGTTGTCCAAAAAATGTGGTAGTATGGAAAATATATATGTAGTAAATAAGTTGTAACAACTACAACATTAACCATCAAAATCAAGTGTAATATGTTGGAAATAAAGCTAGCAACAAGTAGATAATTTTCCAATGATTAGAGCAAGACTTTGATAGAAATTAGAGGGTTGTTACTATGTGTTACCAGAAATATTTGTAACATCCTTATGGATGTAGATAACTTTAGATATGTAACAACAAATTCTAGCCACTAAAATCAGCAAGTAAACCACCCAAACAATATTTTATAACCAGTAGAACAATTACCAAGTCTTAGAAGTGAATTTCAACGGTAGAAGAGTGAGTAAAAGAATGAAAGAGGACAAGTTTGTTGCAGTCCTATTGGCTATAGATTAAATTTTATTATAGTAACTAGATCACTTGGCTAATAAATATTCCCTTATGGCACAATATAGCTTAAAGCATGTAAAATCAATTTCCAAACTTAAACAATTCAATCTCCTTGATATCACGTTTACCAATGCATAATAATCAATATCCAATGCAAAAACGATTAGTGACTTATATATTGCATTATGGAGTCTCTTTTTTATGATCTAGGGTTTATTGATTCTCTGGGGGTGTAATCCCTTTTACTTCATGGAGCAAACAAACCTTAGCAAGTTAAATCTACAAGGGTGTAATCCCTTTTACTCCTTGTAGCAACCTTTGAGAATAACCTTTTCAATGACAATAAAAGATAGATCTTGATGGAGGGTGTATTCCATTACACTCCTCCAAGAGTTTGACAAAATAACCTTGATATCAAAAAGAAAAACATATAATTGAGTGCCATATGCAATGGAAAGTAAGTGACATGGAAAAATGCATTTCTCCAACAAGAAAGGCATTTATTAATTATGTGTTTTCTTCTTACAAGTCTTTCATTTTTACGGAGAAGCATTTCATTTCTCTCAGGACCATAGGGTGAGCATATAGAAGGATCATTTATGGATCTTAAATTTTTTCCAGCTACAACACCTATGGGCCTTTAGTCCATTCTTCCCATGAAATGAGGTACGATCCCTTATTGGGTTCAGTGAACCCTAAACCTAAAAGATGAGGAAACAAAGGGGAAGAATTATGGAAGGTGGTAAGTATGAGAGAGAATGGTGAGAGGAACCTTATAGGAGACCCCACGGTAGAATCCCTCTTCCCTAGGGTGACCCACTTACTAGAAAACCATGTCAACCACCAAAGTGAAATAAGAAAAAAAATATAAATTCCAAGAAAATGTTTCACAATCCAGAGAGGATCCTCTATGAGATGTTAAAATGATTAAGTTATTAAAGTGACAATTACCATGACACTGGACTTGTTACCTCATGAATCAAGACCTAATTTCTTCTGGGAGCCAAGTCTGTGTGGTGGATTTTGTTGTGTTGTTGGAATACGAACGATGGTGTGTGGTGGAGAGGAGGGGCTCATTGTGCACAATGTGGGCTTCATCGATCATCTGACTCTTGACACTCCATGTCTACAACCTGCAGGCCTCAAGACATCATCTCCTTCATCACCCCTAGTAATGGGGGGTAACAATATCCTAGTACCATCCCCTATTATTCTCATGTGTTCATGGTACTCAAGAAAGAAGGCACTTGGTGCATGTGTCCAGAATTTTGTTCCCTCAACCACCTCACCATAAAAGAAAATTTTCCCATTATTGTCATTGATGACCTATTGGATGAAATGATAGGTGCTCAATACTTTACTAAAATTGATCTTCATTCTAGCTACCACCGGATATGTATGAAAGAGGAATACATTCCCAAGATTGCATTTTGAACTCATGAGGGTCACTATGAGTTCTTGGTCATGCCCTTTGGCCTATGCAATGCTCCCTTCACTTTCCAAAGTCTCATCAATCATATCTTTCTTCCTTTCCTCCATTATTTTGTCGTATTTTTCTTTGATGATATTCTCATCTATAGTAAAACTTGTAAATCCCATCTTTCCCATGTGGATCAAGTTCTCCATATACTCTCTCAACAAAATTTTTTCCTCAAACAGTCTAAATGTGCCTTTGGAGCCTCAAAAGTAGAGTACATGGGTCATATTGTTGGAAAGGATGGCGTATGGGTGGATCCCAAGAAAATTGAAGCTATGAAGGAATGGCCTCACCCTAAAAATCTTAAGATATTGTGTGATTTTCTAGGTTTAATGGGCTATTATTGCAAGTCTGTTCGAAATTATGGCAATATTGTGGAACCTCTCACTACTCTCATTAAAATGAATGCCTTCACTTGGACTCCATCCATTGATCAATCCTTCCACACCTTTAAAGAGGCTATGTTCACAACTCATGTACTTGCACTTCCCGACTTCACCAAGACTTTTGTCCTGGAATGTGATGCTTCAGGGAAAGGAACTGGGAGAGTCCTCATGCAAGATGGTAGGCCTTTGGATTTCACTAGAAAACAAATTTCACAGAGACATTTGGGTCAATCAATCTATGAAAAGGAAATGTTGGCTATTCAACATTCTGTGGATTTATGACATCCTTATCTATTTGAGAAACAATTCCAAATTAAAATTGATCATCAGAACCTCAACTATTTCCTGGAATAATGCATTTCATCCCCAAAGAAACAAAAAAAGGTGACCAAGCTATTTGGATATGATTATGAGATCATTTACAAGAAGGGAAAAGAAAATTTGGTTGTTGACACTCTTTCCACGAAGTATGAATAATAAGGGTTCCTCTTTTCCCTCTCCTTCATTGTACCAGATTGACTCCAAGTTGTTCGCTTGGAATGGCTACAAGTCTCGGAACTTTCTCTCCTGATCTTCTCCAAGGTACTCTTGTCACAATGAAGAGATTTTCTACAAAAGGCCATTTATATGTAAGAAACTAGTCGCAACTTAAATCCATGGTTCTTTCTGAGCTTCATGCTTCACCCAGAGTTGGGAATTTTGGGTTTACCAAAACCTATGAACGAGTCAAACGTTCCTTTTTATAGGACGACATGAAACATGACATATGAACATTTGTGGTTGAATGTAACACCTATCAGTGCAGTAAGGGAGAAACAATCAAAACTCCAGGAACACTCCAACCACTTCTGATTCCCCCTACTATTTGGAGGGATATTTCTATGGATTTCATTGTTGGCCTACCTAAATCAGTCAATAAGTCATTCATCATGGTGGTAGTATATTTTTTTTCCAAATGTGCTCATTTATGTGCTCTTCAAGACTCGTTCACCACATCCACACTGGCTCAAATTTTTATGGATAATATATTCAAACTTCATGGCATACCTCATTCTATTATCTTTGACTAAGATCCAACTTTCACCAGCAATTTTTGGCAAGAATTGTTTAGGCTCCAGGGAACCTAATTGCATCTCAACATCATCTATCATCCTTAGACTGATGGCCAAATTGAAGTTTTCAACAAGTGTTTGGAAACATATTTGCGTTGTTTTGTATCTGACAGGAAAAATTAGTGGGATTAGTGGTTACCCCTCACTGAATGGTGGTACAATACATCTTACCATATTGTTACTCACATTACTCCTTTTGAATCCATCTATGGGAAAAATGCCACCATTGGTTCTCTCATACATGCTATGTCTCTCTAAGGTTCAAGAGGTTGAAAATAATCTTACAGTTCAAGCACCCATTCTCTTTACCCTCAAAGAAAATTTTGTCATGGCTCAAAATCACATGAAGAAACAAGCAGATCAAGGTCATTTCGAACATCAATTTGTTGAAGGGACCAAGTGTTTCTTCATCTGTAGCATTATAAGAAGACTTCACTCAAAGATGAACATTGTCAAAAAATTTCTCTCAAATTTTATGGTCCTTATACAATTCTCAAGCAAGTGGGGCATGTGGCCTGTCAGTTAGCTCTGCCCAATAATTCTAATCTTCATCATGATTTTCATGTCTCATGCTTAAATAAAGTGATTGGCACTAAGTGCCAAACTCAAACCAGTCTCCCTGATTTGGATGAAGAAGGTTCCATTTGGTTGCATCCAAAAGAAGTCTTGGACCAACGAGAGCATCATCTTCATCAACAAACTATCAAGGAAGTGTTAGTTTAGTGGAAAGATACAACTCCTGAAAATGCCACCTAGGAGTCGAACACCATTCTACAACAATTTTGATGCAGGAGCATCGCTTTCAAAATCAAAGATGCAAGCGTGGAGGCAGGGATATGGCATCTCAGCATGACATAATTTCAAATCAACGTTTAACTCAGAAACATAATGAGTTGTTGAGATATTTTAGAAACAACGTTTTTAAATACATCTTGTTTGTAAAAATCTTATACGACTATAAGGAATTGCGGATAGAGAGTGTCAACTCTTATCTGATAATAACTGATAGTTATTGTAATAGGACAAAGTAGGTAAATGCTAGAAACTGATAGGATAGGTTGCAGACAGGATGGAGAAGAGCTCGAGGAGCCACTCCTTAGATAGTTTTTGTTTTGTGGTTGTATTGTATTAGGCAAGATTAGAGCAGAGTAGAAGACACTAGCAGAGAGTAGAAGAAGGATGCAATGGAGAACTGTAATACTATGTAATTTTATTTCATGAATGAATAGAACAGACATAATTGTCCCAATTTCTTGGACAATGTTCATTTTGATGTGTGATTGAACAAATGATGCATTTTGTGTGTGTGTTTTAATTCATTTCATTTATGTATGCTTGTTCATGGTTGATCATATGAGTTTGTGACAAATTGGATAAGTTCAATCGTTTCTCTTCCGAGAACTCGTATGCAAGGAGTGCATATCATACAGAAGGAGTGCATCGATAGAGTCTTGAATTGGCTTAGAGAAGTTCAGAAGGAATGGTACGAACTTAGGCCAAGTGCAAGAAGTGCATAAAGTCAACAAGCGACTAAGTGTCAAAGAACCAGAACAAAGAAGCGCAAGGAGTGTAGGAAAAGTTTCTTTCGAGGAAACCCTTTGATCTGAGTTTGTCAAAATCCTAGGAATGCAAGGAGTGCGTGGGAGATAAAAATCCTCAAGGGAATCAAGCTCATAAGAGATAGTGGGGAAAAATACTCAGAAGGAGTGAATCTCTGAAGGTTTCATGAATCATCGGTCAAGATCCATCCAGGAGGGAGAGGGATCATTCCATATCGCTGGATTTAGGCAAGGTGCATGAGATTTAAGTCTCTTCAAGAGTAGAGGAGAATGGACTGTTGAAGTCCTGAAGTCCTGAAGTGATTTGGGACCGCCCATCGTCAAGAGGGACATGTGGCACAAGATCCACAACTTTAGAAGTTTGTGGACAAGGAGGAGGTGAAATCGCCAAAGTAGTTCCTGACCGTTGGTTGCCATGAGATACGTGTCAGTAGATCAGAGGCTCCGGGAAAAATCACTTCAAAGATTTTAGTTGAGAATTGACACTTCCGAAATTCGAAGTCCAAAGTGAATCTGGACCGCTAGATCCAGAGGGATGCACGGCGATGGATCGTGAGCTTCAAATGAAAGAATTTGGGGTTCAATTGAGAATTGAAATTACCGAAACTCAAAATCCAAAGTGAATCTAAACCATTAGATCCAGAGGGACGCGTAGCAGAAATATCTGAACTCTGGATAAAGACTCGAAGTAAATCATAGCCGTTAAATTAAGGAGTACATGCAGTGCAAATTTGTGGACTCTGGGTGAAGACCCAAAGTGAATCTTAGCCATCCGATTCAAGAGGATACGCGGCAGAAATCCACGCACTTCGAGGGAAAGTGAAAGTTGAGAGTTGAGTTTTCAAAGTTTTAAGACCCGAAGGAATCACAACCGTTAATCTGTAGGAAACACACGTCAATAGATCATGAGATCCGGATGAAAGCATTGTGGAGAAAGTAAGGTTTGAGAATTGAAAACTCTGAAACCCGAATTGGTGAAGCAAATCGCGACCATTGATTGAAAGGGACACGCATCAATAGTTCATGAAAATCTATGAGGGTGTGATCCAGAGAGAAGGAAGGAAAGGAGGAAAATCTGAACCATTGATCAAGAGGCTCCACCTGAGATCGCAATATCAATGATCACACTCAATTGTGGGGACAAAAAGTGCTCGAGCTTTAAAAATTTGAGAGTGAGCCGCAATTGAAACCACAGTATCACCAAAAAGACGTGCGACGAATGGTAGTGAATTGCCGGGAGAAAAGAGGGTTGATCCCAAACCACTCTTGGTCATCCTTGCAATCACCTATTTACATGATTTCATAGCCCAAGGTCACATCTAGGAAGGGGCTAATGGAGGAGGATCTAGCGCCTGAAACTTGATAGTTCAACAACGTGAAGAGAGAGTTCGCGGGTATCATAGAACCTACACCAAAAGTTGAAAGGCCATGTGTTCAATTACAAAGTGAGACCATCAAGGTTTTAGAGAGCCTATATTTCTCATAGATTTGAAGATCCTTGACTGGGAGGTTGCGTAGTCCAAAGGAGAGTAGGGGGGCTACATTAGGTGGTATCAGAGCTATTGAATTTTTTTGCAGACAATAGACAAAGGAGAAAGGAGATAAATTGATATCATTTGTGGTATCAAGAGTTGATTCTGTTTATAGATTTTGAAGGTGAGGCAGTGGAATCATGCGACCCAGAAGATGTAGAGCGAATCCAGAAATGGAAGAAGAAATGAGGTGACTCAGAATGAGACTAGACACCATGGAAACAACACAGAGGAGAGCACCTGACACTAGAGATATCAGTGAAGCTAAAAGCGAAGAGATAGAGGTCGAATAAGATGTAGCAGAGGATGCTACAGAAGACTTCTTATTGAAAGTTGTTTCAAGAATATGGGCCAGAGAAAAAATAGAGGTACCGATGTATGAAGGCAATTTAGAAGTTGAAGAATTGTTGGATTGGGTACATGCTATGGACAAATACTTCGATTATGAGGATATCGAGGAAGAGAATATGGTGAAGCATGTAGTGACAAGACTTAAGGGTCACGCGACACTATGGTGGGACGAACTACAAGTCGATCGCAGATGCAAGGGGAAGAAAAAAAGTAAAAGCTGTGATAGAATGGTAGCCAAGATAAAAGAAAAATTGATCCCAAAAGACTATCAAATAAATATATTCAGAAGATTGCAGAACCCGAGACATAAAATCTTATCAGTGAAGGAATACACTGAGGAATTTTACATACTAAACATTAGGGCTGGACATAAAGAGAATGATGATGAAAAAATAGCCAGATATATCAATTGAATGAGATATTAAATACAAGAGGAGATCAGTATATTGCATCTTAGTAAATTCATGGATGCTTATCAAGAAGCCTTGAAAGTTGAAGAGAAATTGGCCAGAAAACAAAGCCAACGAAACATAGGAGGAAATTCAAGAAGAGGTAATGGAATCGACAGACAGAAGTTCCAGAAACCAAAGCATGAAGCTAGAAAACAACATAGTGACCTTGAGAAAGGTGGAAGTGATAAAGAATGAAAACATGGAGGAATAAGTTTTTTTCCTCGAGGAAGAGGAAGAGCCAGAGGAGGTGAAATTAGGTGTTATGCCTGTGGAAATACTTGGCACATGTCTTGGGAATGCCTAGAGAAGAAGAAACACACTAGAGGAGGAGAAGCACACATTTTTGAAGCACATAAGAATGTGGAAGCAAAAGAAGCAGAAGGAGGAAAGAACCTCATGATGAGTAAAGTTTTTCTTAAACCAGAGAAGGAGGTAGAGGAGCCAGTTCAACGAACAAGTCTGTTCAGAACTTCTTGCAAGACAAAAGATATATTTTGCAAGGTGATCATAGACAATGCAAGCACTGACAATATAGTATCCATAGATATGGTGGAGAAACTGGAACTAAAGATAACTGCACATACAAACCCATACAATGTATCATGGTTGAAGAAAGGACATCAAGTAATGGTAAGTCAACAATGCCAAGTTGAATTTAAAATAGGATGTTATAGGGATGAAATACTATGTGATGTAATTCCTATGGATGCCTGTCATATTTTATTGGGGAGACCATGGAAGTTTGATAGAAAAGTTATTCATGATGGGAGGATGAATACTTATACCTTAGAAAAGAATGGTAGGACACATATGTTGTTGTCAATAGAAGACAAATAGAAAAATAGGGAAGCTAGTTCAAGTATACTTCTCATGAGTGGGAAGGAACTCTTGAATGAATTCAAGGAGTAGGAGATGCAGTTTTCTATAGTGAGGAATCCTAGAGTTATCCTTACAAATACTTATGTGGAGGATTTACTTGAAGAAATCCAAGAACTGTTCGAAAACTTTGCTGACATAGTGGTGGATGAGTTACCTTACTCATTTCCATCCATTAGAAGTATAATCCATCATATTGACCTTATTCCAGGAGCTAGTTTACCAAACAAAGAAGATTATAAGTTGACACCTAGAGAGAATGAGGAAGTCAAAAATCAAGTCCAAGAGTTGTTGGATAAAGGTTTAGTCAGGGAAATCCTAAGCCCATGCGCAATACCAACTGTGTTGAGTCCAAATAAGGACGGAGGATGGAGAATGTGTACATATTCCAGAGCCATCAATAAGATCACCATTAGGTATAGATTCCAGTTACCTAGGATGGATGATTTGATGGATTGTTTGAGTGGAGCAAGCTATTTTTCCAAGATAGACTTGAAGAGTGGATATCATCAAATAAGGATGAAAGAGGGAGATGAATGGAAGACATCATTCAAGACAAATGAAGGTTTGTTTGAATGGTTGGTCATGCCATTTGGGTTGACAAATGCCCCAAGCACATTTATGAGATTAATGAATGAATTATTGAAAGACTTCATAGGAAAATTTGTCATAGTGTATCTTGATGACATACTAATCTCTAGTGAGACAAAGGGAGAACACTTAAACCATTTGACATCAGTGATGAGAAGGTTGTAGCAAGAAAAATTGCTAATAAATATGAAGAAAAGATCTTTTATGAAGACATAACTCGTATACTTGGGTTTTGTGATCTCTTCAAATGAATTGAATATGGATCAAGAAAAGGTGAGAGCAATCAAATAATGGCCATCTCCATAAAGAATATTTGAGGTAAGAAGTTTTCATGGGTTAGCAAGTTTTTATAGAAAGTTTATCAGAAATTTCAGTGGTATATGTACACCCATGCTAGACACTGTGAAGAAGAAACACAGGTCTTTTAATTGGATAGAGGAAGCTGAAAAAAGTTTCAAAGTGTTGAAGGAGAAGATCACATAACAACCAATTATGGCCTTACCATATTTTGGAAAAACGTTTCAACTGAGATGTGATGAAAGTGGAGTAGCTATTGGAGCAGTCTTGAGTTAAGATAATAGGCCAGCTGCTTATTTCAGTGAGAAGTTGAATGACACCAAGAAGAAGTATTCCACATATGACAAAGAATTTTATGCAACGATTCAAGATTTAAAGAAGTGGAGGCACTATCTAATTCCTAAATAATTTGTCTTGTACAGTGATAATCAATCTTTGCAGTTTATTACTAGGCAAGAAAAGTTGAATCAGAGACATGCTAAATGGGTATAATTTATGCAGAATTTTACTTTTGTTATTAAACATATTGTTGGAACTACTAACAAAGTTGCAGATGCTTTGAACAGGAGGAGTTTAATTGTACATGAATTACAAGTGGAGACCTTAGGGTTTGAACACCTAAAGAAAATGTATCAAGAAGATCCATATTTTAAGAAAGCTTATGAGGCATGTAAGAATCCTTTGTTGGGAGATAGAAGCCCATGGACATAATATTTGATCCAGGATGGAGTATTGTTCAAAGGGAGCCAACTATGCATACCATGATGCTTAATGAGATATAACCTGCTAAAAGAGAAACACAATGGAGGTTTAGCTAGACATTTTGGTCATGATAAGACATTTGCACAACTAAGCAATTCATACTATTGGCCAAGCATGAGGGCAGAGGTGAAAAAGTTTGTGAACAAATGCATAATTTTCCAGTATGCAAAAACAAGACAATAGAACACTGGTTTGTATCAACCATTACCAATTCCAAAAAGGCCATGGGATGCAATTAATATGGATTTTGTATTGGGATTGCCTAGAACCCAAAAAGGGAGTGATTCCATATTTGTTGTGGTGAAAAGATTTTAAAAAATGACACATTTGATACCATGCTAGAATACAAACGATGCTACACACATATCCAATTTGTTTTATAGAGAAGTGGTGAGACTACATGGATTGCATAGGAGCAGAGTCTCAGACATAGACACAAAATTTGTAGGAAAAATTTGGAGAACTCAGTGGAAGAGGCTGGGGACAAACTTGTCCTTTAGTTCAACATATCACCCTCAGACATATGGACAAACTGAAGTGGTAAACAAGAGTCTGGGAAAATTGTTAATAAGTTTAGTCACTGAGCAAGGTCATTAATGGGATAGGATTCTGGCATAAGCAGAATTTGCATTTAACAATTCAATGAACAGGAGCACTGGAAAAAGTCCATTTGAAATTGTGTATGGTATACAGCCAAGAGGAATTACAGAGTTGATAGACCTTAACCAAGATGAATTCATAAGTGTTGGTGCAAAATATTTTTCAACAGAAATGCAGAAACTCCATGACAGAGTTAGAGAGAAGCTACATGACAACAACCTAAAATATAAGAACATAATTGATCAGAAGAGGAGAGAAGTTCAATTCGAAGTAGGAGATGAAGTTTTAGCTCATTTGTGAAAATAAAGGTTCCCAAGGGGAACATATAACAAGTTGAAGATGAAGAAGATAGGACCATGTAGGATTCTTAGAAAATTTGCAGCAAATGATTATGAAATTGGGTTGCCAGACAATGTTGGGATATCACTGATATTCAATGTTGTAGACATGTATCCTTACAAGAGATATGATGCAGAAGAATCAGATGATCAAAAATAAGTTGAGTGGGAAGAACAATTTCCCACAACGAAAATATCTTAGATGGAGAAAATCATAGAACAAAGGGTTGGAAACAAGACTAGGAGGAAGACATATCTTGAATACTTAGTGAAGTGGAAAGATCATCCGATGGAAGATTCAAGTTGGGTCATTGAACTTGATATTTTGAAGCATGGAAAAATAGTGCAGGAGCTCATGGACAAGAGTCCATAAATATTTTAGCCAGAGGAGTATGATGCAGGAGCATCGCTTTCAAAGTCAAAGACATAAGCATGGAGGTAGGGATATGACATCTCAATATGACAAAATTTCAAATCAATGTTTAACTCATAAACATAACGAGTTGTTGAGATATTTTGGAAACAATGTTTTTAAATATATATTGTTTGTAAAAGTCTTATACGACTATAAGGAGTTTCAGATAGAGAGTGTCATCGCTTATCTGATAATAACTAATAGTTATTGTAATAGGAAAAAATAGGTAACCGCTAGAAACTGATAGGATATGTTGCAGACAGGATGGAGAAGAGCTCGAGGAGCCACTCCTTAGATAGTTTTTTTTTGTGGTTGTATTGTATTAGGCAAGAGTAGAGCAGAGTAGAAGAAAGATGCAGTGGAGAACTGTAATACTATGTAATTTTATTTCATGAATGAATAGAACAAACAAAATTGTCCCAATTCCTTGGACAATGTTCATTTTGATGTGTGCTTGAATGAATGATGCATTCTGTGTGTGTTTTAATTCATTTTGTTTATGTATGATTGTTCATGGTTGATCATATGAGTTTGTGACAAATTGGATAAGTTTCAATCGTTTCTCTTCTGAGAAATTGTATGAAAGGAGTGCATATCATACGCAAGGAGTGCGTTGACGGAGCCTTGAATTGACTCAGAGAAGTTAAGAAGTAATGGTAGGAACTTAGGCCAAGTGAAAGAAGTGCACATAGTCAATGAGCGAATAAGTGTCGAAGAACTAGAACAGAGAAGCACAAGGAGTGCGGGAAGAGTTTCTTTCAAGGAAACCCTTTGATCTGAGTTTGTCGAAATCCTAGGAATGCAAGGAGTGTGTGGGAGATAAAAATCCTCAAGGGGAACATGCTCAGAAGAGATAGCGGGGATAAATCTTCAGAAGGAGTGAAGCTCTGAAGGTTTCATGAATCATCGGTCAAGATACATCCAGGAGGGAGAGGGATTGTTCCAGATTGTTCGATATGGGCAAGGTGCATGAGATTTAAATCTATTGAAGTGCAGAGGAGAGAGGATTGTTGAAGTCCCGAAGTCTCGAAGTGATTTGGGACTGTCCATCATCATGAGGGATAGGTGGCATAAGATCCACATCTTCGGAAGTTTGTGGACAAGGAGGAGGTGAAATCACTGAAGTGGATCCTAATCGTTGGTTGCCAAGAGATACATGTCAACAGATCAGAGGCTTCGGGAAAAATCACTTCGAAGATTTCATTTGAGAATCTGGACCACTAGATCCAGAGGGATGCGTGGCGATGGATCACGAGCTTCAGATGAAATAATTTGGGGTTCATTTGAGAATTTAAATTCCCAAAACCCGAAGTCCGAAGTGAATCTGGACTGTCAGATCCAGAGGGATGCGTGGCATAACTTCGTGGACTCTAGATAAAGACTCGAAGTAAATCATATCCATTAGATTAAGGAGGACACACGGTGCAAATCCATGGACTCCGGGTGAAGACCTGAAGTGAATCTTAGTCATCTAATTCAGGAAAACACGTGACATAAATCCGCACACTTCGAGGGAAAGTGAAAGTTGAGAGTTGAGTTTATGAAGTCCAAAGGAATCGCAGTAGTCGATCTGCAGGAGACATGCGTCAATAGATCATGAGCTCTAGATGAAAGCATTGTGGAGAAAGTAAGGTTTGAGAGTTGAAAACTATGAAACCCGAATTGGTGAAGCAAATTGCGACCGTTGATTAAAAGGGACATGCGTCAACAAATTACAGAAATCTTGGAGGGTGTGATTCAGAGAGAAGGAAGGAAAGGATGAAGACCTGAACAGTTGATCAAGAGGCTCCACCCGAGATCACAATATCAACGGTCACACTCAATTGCAGGGACATAAAGTACTCGAGCTTTAAAAATTTGAGAGCGGGTTGCAATTGAAACCATGATATCGCCAAAAGGACGTGTGGTGACTGGTAGTGAATTGTGAGGAGAAAAGAGGGTTGATCCCAAACCACTCTTTCCCACGCCCACAATCACGTGTTTATGTGAGTTCATATCCCAAGGTCACATCTAGGAAGGGGCTAATGGAGGAGGAGCTAGCACCTGCAACTTGACAGTTCAACAACGCGAAGGGAGAGGTCACGAGTATCATAGAACCTGCACCAAAATCCGAAAGGGCCTGTGTTCAATTACAAAGTGAGACCATCAAGGTTTCAAAGAGCCAATTTGGCTTGTAGAATCGAAGATCCTTGACTGGGAGGTCGAATAGCCTGAAGGAGAATAGGGGGGCTGCATCAAATTTCCTCATCTCAAGCCTTGGGGACAAGGATGTTTTTCAAGAGGGAGGGCATGTTAGGGACCTAACCTCCCTAACCCCACACATAAGGAGAATAATATATTTTCCATGTAATAAATGATGATATTAGTTAATAAGGAATATTTAATAATGTGAATAAGTCTAATGTAAGAAGACTTAATAGAAGCTTCCGCTTCTAGAAATATCTTCGTCTAAATGTTCTTTAGAAATAGAATTAGTATAAATAAGAGTAGGGGGCATGAGAAATCATTGTCTTGATAATTATTGTAATAAAGCATTGCTCTGCTAGAGGTTGTCTCCTCAAAGAGGAAAGTGAACATTGCTTTCTATCAATAAAGGTATCATTTTTGGTGCTGTAGTTTTTTACATTTTGTTGCCCGCTAGTATTTTCTGCAGTATTTATGTTTTCTTCTTAATATAATAGATCTAGTACCTAACAAGGAATTTCAAGTGTTATAGTTGTCTAATACACTAGAAGAGTTCAAACAATATTACTCGATCAAATATTTCATGGCATCAATTAAGGAGGATGGATTGTATGCTTAACCATACTACATGATTCCCTAGTATGCAAGTGTGATCTCCTCGAGTGTTGTTCTTGGTGTACTATAGAAATCATATGGCTAATAGGATAATGTAAGGTTAGTTTCATGTGCACCTTAGAAGCTTCTGATATACCCAAAGGTACATGCATTACAAGGAGAACACCTTGTAGTGGAGGTTTTTACGAAACCTCCCCTAAAAATTTACTCCTTCTTTGTTTATAGTGGAGGTTGTTAGTGGAGGCGAGCAATTGGAGGTTTTTGTAGAGTTATTTACATTGGTGCCTCGATACCGAACAGACGCACTAGTGCACTCACAAACATAATGCCCCGGTGTTGAACTAATAAGATGCAAGTTCATAACCATTATTAATATAAAATTCAAAAATATCACTTTTTATTTAAAATATAAAATAAAATGCATATCGGTGCTTCACACTAAATTTATAACACTTGTGCATGTATGAAAGACATGCCATATTAGGTTAGAATAGTTGCTTATTCAATAAAAAAAATAATTTAAAAAAACAAAAAAACTTTTTTGATCCAGGAGGATATCGGTGGCCACCCACCTAAATAATAAATAAAGGCTCTGATTGAGCACTCAAAATGAATCTCCTCGTCGATATCTTTCCAACTGTTGATGATTACAACTGTGTGAGACATCCTCTAGGACACAGACTGAGTGAGTCGTCCTAAGAGAAATCCCACGAGTTGGGTGTGTGGTTCCTCTCTGAGATGGAGAAGGAACGTTGTGTGCCCATGTGTGGGGTGAGGAAGCCCATGAGTTGGGTGTGTGGTGTTGGGTATGGGTTATATTATTTTCATGAGTAGCAGGGTCGGAGCGTCTGCGTCGGGCGCGCAGGGGTTCGGGGGCAGCGCCCCCAAATTTTTTTTTTTCACAACGGGACCACATTATATTTAGGTGGTTTTTCGGCACATGGTTTCTTTGCCGATGGTTTTCTATTTCCGGTTAATGAATTAGGGTTTTTTACTAATCCAGGTCATTGGGTTAGGGTTTTGGATTCCGCTAGCTCCTATATGTATTTTGTATTGTAAACATTCTAACAAAATGAATGAATATAGAATATGCTGGTTTTCTCGATTTGGGTTTCCAGGGGAAAAATCTCTGTGTAATGTTTGTATTTGCCATTGTATCTTTTTTGTTCTTTTCTGAATATCTGTTTACAATAGACATTGTGCACGGTTAGAATTTACATGTGGTTCCTCTCTGAGATGAAGATGGAACGTTGTGTGCCTTGTGTGGGGTGAGGAGCCCATGTGATGGGTTTGTTGTTCTCCTCTGTGCAGAGAGTTGAGATGATGTGATACTCCATATTATTCTCCTATGTAATGCTGTGAGAAAGAAGATCTGTTGAATTGGATGTGCATGTGGTTGAGCATCGGTGAATGTGATCATAGTGGCTTAGCACTAGTGAGTGTGGTTCTCCTGTGAGACGCAGTGAGATAGATATGTGGACATCCCTGTGGCTGAGCATAGATGGATGTGCCCCTAGTGGATAAGTACTAGTGGGTGTATGATATCCCTTGCTATATTGTCCAAGAGTCAGACTTACATGTAACCCTATTTGTGATGTAAAGGGTACAGGTTGGCCCCACCATAATGTAAAATATAATTAATGTAAAAGATAATTAAAATGGTAATTATTAATTATATTTTGAGTTATTGAGGTCATCCCTATTGTGCCAATAGACACATCATTTGATGTGATAAGTCTTATATAAATAAAGGTGAATCCCCATTGAGGAAACACACTTAACATTGTGTCATCTCATGATTTCATAAGTTGTGATATGAAATTATGAGAATTACAACACCCTCTTGTGTGCTAGATTTGGTGATGGTGTGGGAGGTATTTCTCTTGAAGAATATAGAAAATGATCGGTTGGGTTTTCTTCCCTTGTTGAGAATGGTTTCCCAGGATACTTCTTGTGTTCTTGTGCATGGTTATTCTTCTTGTGATCTTGGGTTGATGCAGTATTTATGGTTCGGTTTATTCTAACAGTAAGAAAATTAAAATGCATCGGCTTACCATAAAATCAACATGGTATCCAAGCAGTTCTTGAAGGTGACCTTTGCACAATTTTGAAGGAAGGTTGTGGGAGTTTTTTTTGGGGGGGGGCTACTATACCCTGCCGCTAATGAAAAGAGAGGACCGTACCTCCTATTAAACCCCTGTGGTAAAGCTCAAGGCTGGTTGCAGGCATAGCCTTGATTAAAGTGTTATGGGCATCATGGAAAGGTAGCCACAGGTCTGTTGTTTTGGGAGTCTGAACAGTATGGGGTAGCCGACAGTTTTAGAAAGCTCAGTCACTAAATTTTGGGGGAGTTCTTGGGGCAGCCATTAAGGGTTGTCATAACTGCGGAAGAGTTATAATAGAAGCCCCAAAACCACAGAGTTTGAGTGATGTCTTAAGGAGATTTTTTGAGGTAAGTTAAAGTCTAATTTGGTCTGGTTTTCTGAGTAGATCTGAGGTCTATTTTGAGGATGTTATAAAGGGGGTATCTCAGCAGAAAATAGACCAAATTTCTGAGGCACATTTGGACCTGGTTCTAGTAATTTTTTGTCTGAGATTTCAAGAGGAATAAAGCTGATTTTTCAGAGTAGTCTCCAAGCAAACTTCAGCTCTGCTATAGGAGCACTTCTAGCCAAGTTCCAGATCATAGTTTGTGGTCTTGTTTTTGAATTAATTTACATGCATGTCAAGTTAATTTCTTGAAGTATATCCAGGAAAGTTTAGGCATGTTCTAAAGAAAATTTGAAGGGAAGATTTGAGACATATTTCAAGTGAACTTCTGATCAGATTTGAGGTGAATTCTAGAGGCCTGTTCTAAGGCCAAATCTGAGGTGTATTAAGGCCAGATCTGAGACAAGTGAAGTGTTTTTCAGTGCATGATCCAGAATCGGATCCAAGAGCCTGTCAGGGCTCAAAAAGGCTCAAAAATGAAAGTTCTTAGAATTTGACAAAACCAATGCCATTGTGTCCGTGTCGTTCTCCCAATTCCATCCATATATTTACTTTCTCAAACGGACGCTGTATGTGAAAGATATCACATTCTGATCGTTTGCCCAAATAGGCAAAAAGTCAAAAGGTCCATTCAAATGATGACATGGCAGAGACAGACAGTGATGTGTGGTAGCACAACAGTAGGGTGACTGGGTAGTGACAGGGACCAATCCCACTAAGCCAAGTGGCACATGGTGGACCAATGCAGTGTGGACAAGTGGCACAATCTCGACAAATTGGGTGGTGCCACATGGCCTAGTCATGGGCTGCCACGTGGCACCCCATCATTGGTTCTTGGAAAAATGTTATGGAGCTCATGGGGTTCGATCCCATGGCCTCTTGGATCAGCCCAAACCTTTTCAAAGTCCATATTACCAATGCTCCCTTTGTATTCCTTTTGAAATAAGGCTTACTTTAATGTAAATAAAGGTGATGTAGTTCCAAAGGGGCGCAAAAGGGGGCTGGGGCTACGCCCAAGCCCATGGTATAATGCTTGCATGTGACCACAACTCAGCCAAGGGGAGGCTCCCCCTCATGCACACCCAAACAGATAAGGAATGGCCCAAGGTTTTAGGGAGAATCCCATAAAACCAGGGGGGCGTGCTCCAAAAGGAGCTAACCAACTAAGGCACCCTCCCTTTTTAGCCTTGGATCCTATGCAGGTGCCATGCGATCAGGGGTGTGCACCCAGTTAGGGGCTACTCTGTATATTTTGTTTAAAAATGGGTTTTTGACCATAGTTTAGTAGATTTTTATGATTTTTAAGTCTGTTAATGGAGGATTTGGCCCATTTTTGGGAGATATTGGGCATTTTGGGAGGAAGTTGGGGAATGATAACCAACTTTAGATCTATAAAAACCAGGCCTATTTGAGGCCATGGAGGATAGTCAGATCAAATTTATTCTGAAGGGAAGCCAAGCCAAAGCCATTTTTATGCAGGGAAGCTGTCGAGGAGCAGACACTTGCGGGCCATTTCTGGGAGCTGTAGTCATCCGTTTTGCGTGCCATTTCTTCTGCTGGGTTCTAGAGATCTGGAAGAACATGACCACATCAGTCTTGTAGCCTAATGGAACTATTGTGATGTAATTTTTGAGCTTTTGAATAGAAATAAAGAAGCCTCCTCCACTGAGACAAAGGCCCAGAGGCGTAGGCAATTTTGGGCCGAACTCCATTATCACTTCTCTTGTTATGGTTTGTTGTTCTTATTGCTTCAGTTAAGATCAGTATTTTGTATTATGGCTGTGATATATTATCTCATCTTCATCCTCTTTCATTCAACTTCATAAATGGTTAATTAACACATGTAATTGAAAACTCAACCAGAGTCATTAAAAGATCTTTCCAGATCAAGTGGTATCAGAGCTAGTTGACGTTTGGATTTGAGTTTTGCATGTTAACCAGGGAAAAGTTACAACATGGTAAAGGTGAGCTTGTTGTAGAGAATCCATTAATTGAATTGAGAAAGAGATCTTCTCATAGTGAGAATATGGCATCGGAAGAAGGACTTTCTCAGGATGAGAAAGAGTTCTGGAAAACTTTCCTTGCTATGTCGGAGATGGTGAAAGTTTTGTATGAGGATTACTTGGAACAAAAGAGACCAATTTTGGGTGAATCTTCAAAGGGAAAAAGTGAAGAGGAAGAGGATCATCCTCAAATTCCTCCTTCACCTCCATCATCACCTCCTTCTTCTTCAAGTTCAAGTTCTAAATCTAATGCAAAGAAACATGTTCATAAGCATAAGAATGAAATGCCATTGATAAAACTTGATGTTAAATTTTAGTTACCCATATATGATGGTGAATTAAATGTAGAGAAACTTGACAATTGGCTTAGGCAGATGGAGGTTTACTGGAGTGTGTAATAGATCAAGGATGAGGCCACACAAATCAAGTTGGCATCTTTGATACTTGCAGGTACAACTCTCATATGGTGGCAAAGCAAGTTGCAAAATGGAACGCAACAAGTGGGTAATGTATTTCCATCATGGAAAAGCTTCATTTCTGCACTTAGGAAACAATTCTATCCTTTGGGTTATAAAGAAAAAGCATTAATTGAATGGCAATCTTTAAAACTAAGAAAAGGACAAACAATGCAAGAGTATACAAATAGCTTTCGTAAAATGGCATTGATGTTAGATATCCCATCACATACATAGGACACCCTTATGAAGTATATAGGAGGTTTACTTGCACATATTAGAAACATTGTATTCATGTTTGGAACCACTAACCTTGATGAGGTTTCTATTCAAGCTACGTATATTGAAGCAGGAAAAGAAGGTGTGTCAGGGGAATCATCGTCTTTAAAGAAAGAGGACAAGAAGAAATGGCATGGAAAGAATTCAAATGCAGTGGCGAGAAAGGAAGAGAAGCCCTCTTGCAAGCATTGCAAGAAATAGGGACCTGATGAGGACAGATTTTGGCAGTTGCATTCCGAGAAGAGACCAAAGTGGTTCAAGGAAAAGAAGGGAATGCAAACAGTGGCAGCGACAACAAGACCCACAGACTTGGGATCGGATTCAGGTGATGAATCAAAGATCTCATTGGTTGGTATGACAGGTAAAATTGGTGAAGGCATTGATTGTAGAAGCAACTTGTTTCATATAAGGGTAATCATGCGACACACTAAGATAGACACATTAATAGACAGTGGATCTCAATCTAATCTAATCTCTAAAGAATTGGTTAAGAAATTGGGGTTAAAAACACAAACTCATGATAATCCTTACACACTTAAATGGATAAGCAATCATCATCAAATGCACATAAAAAAGAAGTGCACAATCAAATTTGCAATTTCATCTAAGTATGTGGACGAAGTAACATGTGATGTAGTGCCATTAAGAGAATGTGGAATGGTCTTATGTAGTCCATATTTATATGATCGTAAGGAAATCTTCTACAGGACAAAGAACCAATATCAATTAACCAAAGCAGGTCAAGATTATGTGGTTCATGCTCATCATGTTAAGGCAAATAAAACACTTCAAACAATGGAACAATTAAATAAGGCAGTCCAAGCAAGCAAAAAATCAATAATTGTTTCAAATGAAGTAATCGATCTTAAGCAAGAACAAGAAATGATTATTGAATGGAAAATCAATCATAAGTTGCTTCAAGATAGGCTCATGTCGTGCAAATATTACAAGTATATTAGCTCATTTGCAGTTGTCTTTTTGATGCTATCATTAGTAATGTTGTCTACATGGATGATAGTGGCTTCAGTAAGATGTAACAGGGTTCAAATGGCTAACAATATGTTGTCAGTTGTCATGATTATGTTACAATTGATCTTGATGAGACAAGTGCATAGGACAGAGTTCAGAGACAGAGGACAAGTCGGGTGGCCTATCTCGAGCTTGTTAACTGGTCAGTAACCTTTTGGGGACCAAAAGGTCCTGTAGTGGGGAGGTGTGATCCATAATCGGATCCAGGAGCCTGTCAGGGCTAAAAAAGGCTAAAAAATGAAAGTGCTCATAATTCAATGAAACCAATGCCATTGTGTCTGTCTCATTCTCTTGATTCCAGCCATATATTTACTTTCTCAAATAGACACAGTATGCGAAAGATATCACATTCTGATCATTTGCCCAAATAGGCAAAAAGTCAACAGGTCCAGTCAAATGCTGACATGGCAGAGACAAACAATGACGTGTGGAAAAACAACAGTAGGGTGACTAGGTAGTGACAGGAACCAATCCCACTAAGCCAAGTGGCACATAGTGGCCCAATGCAGTGTGGACAAGTGGCACAGTCTCAACAAATTGGATGGTGCCACGTGGTCCAGTCATGGGTTGCCACGTGGCACCCCATCATTGGTTCTTGGCAAAATTTTATGGAGCTCATGGGGTTCGATCCCATGACCTCTTGGGTCAGCCCAAACCTTGTCAAAGTCCATATTACCAATGCTCCCTTTGTATTCCTTGTGAAATAAGGCTTACTTTAATGTAAATAAAGGTGATGTAGTTCCAAAGGGGCACAAAAGGGGGCTGGGGCTATGCCCCAGCCCATGGTATAATGCTTGCATGTGACCAAAACTTAGCCAAGGGGAGGCTCCCCCTCATGCTCGCCCAAACAGATAAGGAATGGCCCAAGGTTTTAGGGAGAATCCCTTAAAACCAGGGGGGCGCACTCCAAAAGGAGCTAACCAACTAAGGCACCCTCCCTTTTTAGCCTTGGATCCTATGTAGGTGCCATGAGATTAGGGGCGCGCAAGAAGTTAGGGGATACCCTTCATATTTTGTTTAAAAATGGGTTTTTGACCATAGTTTAGTAGATATTTATGATTTTTAAGCCTGCTAATGGAGGATTTGGCCCATTTTTGGGAGATATTGGGCATTTTTGGAGGCCAGATTTTGGGAGGAAGTTGGGGAATGATAACCAACTTCAGATATATAAAAACCAGGCCTGTTTGAGGTCGTGGAGGATATTCAGAGAATATTTATGCTGAAGGGAAGCCAAGCCAAAGCCATTTTTATGCAGGGAAGCTGTTGAGGAGCAGACGCTTGCGGGCCATTTCTGGGAGCTCCGGTCATCCGTTTTGTGTGTCGTTTCTTCTGCTAGGTTCTAGAGATCTGGAAGAACATGACCAAATCAGTATTGTAGCCTAATGACACTGCTATGATTTACTTTTTGATATTTTGAACATAAATAAAGAAGCCTCCCCCACTGAGACAAAGGCCTGGAGACGTAGGCAATTTTGTGCCGAACTCCGTTATCACTTCTCTTGTTATGGTTTGTTGTTCTTATTGCTTCAGTTCAGATCTGTATTTTTTATTATGGCTGTGATATATTCTCTCATCTTCATCCTCTTTCATTCAACTTCATAAATGGTTAATTAACACATGCAATTAAAAACTCAACCACAATCATTAAAAGATCTTTCTGGATTAGTGTGAGATCAAGGTTTGTTTTAATGTCGAAAATTTCAAAGCATCAAGGCAAGTTTTATCATATCTGAGGCAGTGAATTTCTGAGACGAGTTTGATCATATCTTAAGCATATCAAGGCAAATTTCTAAGGCAGTAAGGCCGAGCCTGAAGTCTGTTAAGAGGTGCAAGTTTGAGGATCCTCTAGATTTCAAGATCTGAGAAAATGTAGGACAAATCTCTTAGGGAAGAGTGAAGGAAACCTAGGGCCGGATCTAAGGCCTCCTTATTAACAAATTCATGTCAGGATAAACCAAGTACAAATATAAGGGTGTTTTTGTGTTGTTATGAGGCCCATATACAACATGTTCTGAATCATCATTCAAGGCGGATCTGAGGTCATAGTTTGTGCAGACCTAAAACCACAATGATGATGCAGACTTCGTTAGAAATATGTATGGTACAAGGTGGATACAAGGGAAAACAAGTCTGGCTATATAATGTAGCAATGGCAGGTGGCCATGGGAAGCTACAACAACATAATTTTCCTTCTAGTCTATGATAAACAAGCGAGGAATATCATTGCTCATCATGACATTGAAAAAAAAGAAGAATCTCCATTGGTGCACACTCTTAGTTATGCACTTGTATATATTATTTTCATCATTGTCATAAGGGTACTTGCAGGAAGAAGGAACCCTTGGTGCAATCATGGATCTAGAGGGATATCAATGCATTCAGAGGAACACCACATTGGAAGTGAAGACTTCAGGTTTGATTAAATTATCATGCCTCTAACCTACATTTCTAAGGTTTCTACATTACAAGTAGGTGTTGTAGCTGTGACAAAAATCCTTAAATTGTTTTGATTTCAGAAATGTAATCATGAATCTCCTCTAGGAGATATTCTTGTTTTGTTTCCTTTTGGTTGATCCAGACAGGTTAACAACAAAGGAAGATGTTTATCCTTCAGACTTCATAAGGAATGACTTGACTCAGAGGGAGTCAAACTAATTGAGAAGAAGGAAGAGACATTACCTTCTCCCCTTCAACAGTTCAGAGGGAGATAGTCATTATTTCAGTTGATCTAGCTGCTCCAGTTGATATCCCTATAGATATTATAGTAGGGAATAAAAGGCTTGTCTAAGCTCGACAAACTCTACAAGGGGAAGAGGGACATGTAACTGATGGAAGTGTCGAGAAATATAAAGCGTGATTTGTAGCCAGAAGACTCCCACAAACATAGGGAGTTGTCTATGATGAGACATTTGATCCAGTAGCCCGATACACTTCCATTCGTACTATCATCCATGATTTGGAAACTACATTAGATGGATGTAAAGACAAACTTTCTCAATGATGAGATTGAGGAAGAAGTTTACATCGAGCAGCCGGAAGGATTCATGATATACAATGAGAAATCTCATGAGTACAGGTTTAAGAAAGCCCTGTATGGACTAAAGAAGACACCTCATGCTTGGTACGACAAGATGGATGGATTATTGATGAGTTTGGGCTTCAACAAGAATGTTGCTGATCCAAACCTATACTATTACATTGTTGGTGATGAGAGCCTGATTTTGGTGACTTATTCAGGAAGCCTTGTTGTTGTATACAAGCAAGCTTTGACTTCTTATTTCGAGATGAAGGATCTAGGTATGATGCACTACTTCTTGGGACAAGAAGTATGATAGAGGACCGATGAGATTTTCCTGAGTCAAGGAAAATATACATTGGGGATATTAAATAAGTTTAGTATGACAAAATGCAAATCCATGCCGACATCGATGGTGATGGATTTGAAGAAACTAAATGATGATGATTCAGACGAGATTGATCCACAACTGATTGGATCACTGGTGTATTTGGTTAACACAAGATACGTGTACTTAGTCAATTCATGAGTCAGTTGATACATACTCATTGGATAGCAAAAAAACATGTATTGAGATATCTATGAGGCATAGTTGGATATGGCCTGAGATATGCCTCCAGTGTGGACTTGAGTTTGCAGGGATATGCTGATAGAGATTGGGCAGAGAGTATAGTGGACTGGAACAACACATCCGATTTTTTTTTTTCTTGGGGTTTACCATGGTTTCCTAGTGCAGTAAGAAACAAATCTTTGTGGCCTTGAGTACCACAGAAGTAGAGCATATAGTATTGAGTGTAGTAGTCCACGAAGCAGTGTGGCTTCGAAAGCCTCTGACAGGTTTATTTGATCATGAGATATATTCTATTATTATAACCAGAGCTATGTGAAGCTCTTTGAGAACCCTTTGTGTTGGCATAGGGGTAGACCCAGGGTTCAACACTACAACAACACACCAAATCCGGGTTCCCCAGTGCCTGCAATTCCAGGTTCTCAGTGAGCTTCACATACATTTTGGCACTGTGGTTACTTAGCTACTTGCACTCCCTGGAAAGAGCCTTCAGTCTCTCAACTACGCTATTGGCGGTTGCTTCCCTTTGATCTCTTACATCTTGAGGGGTCTCGGGTACTGCGCGTAGCTCCAAATATGCTATGCGTTGTTGTAGCTGCGGGATCACTTGTTCAAGTTGTACTATTTGCTGTGGAATTCTCTCTTCAGCCTTTCCTTCTACGACTGTCACAGAGTGAAGCATTCTGTTGACCATTTATTTTACTTCGAGTTGCTCCATGAGCAACTGTTCCTTTTCTTTCTGCAGTTGGGATTTTTCTTCGTCGAACTTTGCCTAGAGATCAAGCTTCTCTCGTTCTGCAGTACTGCATTGCTCTACAAGGACTCCTTGTACTTGTGTCAAAGCCTGGGTGGCTTGCACTATTTCTTCCTATGCTCGTCGAAGGTGAGATTCGACTATCTTAGCGATTTGGTGGAGTTGAGCTGGCTCATCTCCCAGTTCTGGTGTTCTTGATGATAGAGGCGATGTGGGGACTGCACGGCTGGACTGTAGTGCTTGCTGCACTCCTTGGAGCTCAATCGTGATTCTATTGTACATCGCTTCCTGCTTAGCCTCTTGTTTCTTTGCTATCTCCAGCGAAGCATCATTCAGGGCTGCTATAATGAAATCGAAGTCATCTAAGGTGAGGATAGTCTACATTTTTTATCATAGAATATTTTGATTTCTTCGGGGAGGAAGGCTTCGGGGGGGAAACCTTCCTTTTCTTCAAGGGGTCCTCCTCATCTCTAGGCAGTGTAACCTCACCTTTATTCTATTTAACTTTTGCACCATCTATATCTCCGCCATCACCTCCTTGCTCTGGTGATATGGAAGCAGTCTTCATAGATGCACTTTATAAATCCCGAACCTCTTCAGTTTTCTTCGTCTTGCTAGGTTTGGGTGTATCCTGTGTAGTTTACGGACTGTCTATCGGATATATCCGCAGGGTATGATGGAATGAGGAGGTTTTCCGACTAGTCCTTGGTAATCTCCTCCAAGTCCCCCTTCGTTATCTTGTAGTAGGACTGAATTTGTTTCTTGTACTCATCAGTGCACGCGGTGATATAAATGAAATGGTGGTTCGCGCTCAACTTCATCAAAGGCCAAGACCTGTGTAAAGTATTCGACGTCATGCGAGGCTCGGACTATATAGATACCTTCAACTGGTTGTAGTATGCATGAAATAGAGCATTGGACTGCCACTGTTTATTCATTTTTCTTGAATACCACAGTGTGCTGAACTTCGCAGCCAATGGTTCAAAGGGCTCGATGTCCGAGAAGGTCACACCTTTCGGCATCTCCCAAGCAATGAAAGTGATCAGGATCAATAGCCAGTTGAAGTGGAATTCGTACCCTTGATCTTGCGCTTCTCTACAGTCAAGTTCTAATTGGTTTACCAAGTACTTCACCCAATTCATTTGTAGGCCCTCCGTGCACTTCCCTGCGAGGTCGACTACAAACTAGTCACTTGGGTGGGTCTGTTCTTGTGTACTAACTTCCCTGCAATCATTTGACATGCGAGGCACACTACGCCACTCTGGATAGAAGCTACCTTGTAGCCTCACATTCCTTTCTAGACATCACCATAAGTGTCTTTGATCCTTTGGGTGAGAGCGCGGTCCATGGCTTTTCCAGGATAGAAATCTTGTGGGTCGGGTCCTTGCATACTAAGCCTGGTGATCCGATTTATCAATGTCGGATCCACGGTTATGCGATGATTTAACCATAGATAAGCTCCATGGTAACAAGACAACAACAATTTGAAACATGCATTCACCTCCTGGTGTTGTCCGAAATGCAGAATCTTCATAATGTTCAGCAAGGTGGACTGCGCGAGGTTGTGGGTCCATGACTGAGGGACGATCTTTGAATTATTCCCTTAAGTTTTAGTTAAGTACTTATGCGGGGATAACATGTTGTAGAATTTGCGATCTCCTAGGTTGAAGTCACTAAATTCAATGCTGTGATCTTATCTTGGTCTACTCATACTGCGTGTATCCCCTTCGGGAGGTATGTAGTGACCAAGGCATACTCGAAATATCTAGGTACGCTATCACGGTTTACAACACTGCTCAAAGGTGGTATATAGGTGGGTCATATGCTCAGAATCAACTTAGCATTCGCGAGATCATCCCTGTGCTTAGTTCGCTTCTCATCGGATGGTCGGGATGGTCCATCTCGAGCAGTGGATGGAGAAGCTGGCAGTCCTCTCATGGATGATTCTTGTATACCTATAGACATCGACATGACTCTTTCAGTCATCAGGTCAATCAAAAATTCCTCAACAACTCTTTTTTCAGTGCTCAACTCGTCTAACATACATGCTCAGGGTTAACAATCTTAGGTGCGGGGGGTAGCTTAGACACAGTAACGAGAGAGAGAGAAGAAGCACGATGATCACGGTATAAACTCAACGTAGTCTGTGGGCTCAAATTCTCAATTGGCAAAAGTGTTCTCGGTTCATGGCGTGGTGGGATAAATAGGTAACTCAACAACGGGTTGCTTGCAATGGGTATGAGGTCTTCATTAACTCAGTTCTATCCATTATGGCATGGTGTCAAGGGTTGGATGGTGAGTTGGCTGGCCATAAATGGATTTCTATTCGTTCGAAGCATTGATATAACGGTTATAACGTTCCCCAACGACTATATTGCTTCTTCATGGCGAAGTTCCATGTGTCACTATTCTGATATCCCGACAAAGCTCCAATTTTGCAAATTTTCCTTCTGTGAGGTTCCCTCTGGAACTTTTTGTAACTTTTCAATCTTAGCCCTCTTCTTACTTAGCTTTCTAGCCTTCTTTCCAGTCAGCTTCATCTCAGTATGCCTTTTTTGATTCTAATTCTTATCTTCTCTTAACATAGTTACTTTGCGTTGTTGAAATTCTTTCCTAAGATTCGAGGGTAATAATTCTTCTTTGTCTAGGATAAGTACTTCAATCTTTTGTGAGTCCTCTAATGTTCTTGCAGCTTCAACATCTGGGCCTCTAGTGTTAAATAGCTTCGATTTGTTCTCTTGTTCTGCAATCAAGTGTGTGATCCTTCTGGTCATAAAATCTTTTAACTCTTGTTTCTTCTATTCCAAAACTTTTTCTTCTTCCTTTCATCTGGTTTGATCTCTATCAATCCAAGGTTTTCCTAGTAACATGGTAAACTGGGCGCTGTCTTCAATAAATTTAATAATCTCAAAATCTTCTTCTGTCGAATTTCCATTAATGTTCATAGGTATGCGAGCGAGCTTCCCACATAGGTTTATCAACTTTCCTTTGAATAGTACTATTCCTCCTAATGAAGGGATCATAGAAAGCCTCCCTATGGCTTCCCAAGTTCTTTTTGTCATGATATTCACCTGTGTTTCTTCATCCAGAACACAGTTAATGTCGAAGTCTCTTATTCTTACTTCAATGCATTCTTTTTCCTTGAATATCTCTGATAGTCTGACATGTCGATGGTCATTCAGGGTTTCATTTATTTGAAAAAATACTTTCTCTGATTCTTCCTGGGATTCTGCCATTTTTGGATCTTCCTTAGGGTTTTCTTTATTCAGATTCATTTCTTCCAGCTTAGCAATCATTCTAGGGAAATCCAACACTTCATGGTCCATAGCTTTACAACAAAGACAACTAGGTCTTTTCCCAGGGCATTCCTTAGCAAGATGTCCCAGTCTTCTGCAACTATAATAGAGGGTTATTCCTCTCTTTCTTTTAAATGACCCCCAACCTTTCCGATACTGCGTACTAGGATCATGGTAGCTAATCTGCAAAAAATTATTTCTAGGATCCTACATCCTTTTGTTAGTCCAAACATTCTTTCTATGCATAGGTATAAAATATCTTTCAATATTCTTATCAGATGTACTCATCTCAAGCCTTCTTTCATCTATTAGTTCCCTAGTTTTCAAGCTATCATAGAACCTATCAAACATACCTAGATCCATAATTTAGAAACAAAAATTTCCACTTATCTTACTTCTAAAGAGCACAAATCTTTCAGATCTAAAACTTTTCACTATTCTTAAATTAGAGCACAGAGCTTGCAGATCTTACCTATTTTAATCATAAATTCTCACTTTTACCTTTCTTAGAGCACAAAAGCTTTCAGATCTTGCTTCTCTCCTTTAGATCTGACTTCTTTTCTTTAGATCGAGCTTCTTTATTTTAGCACAGAGCATTATAAATCAAGTAGAATATTGCGCAACAGATCTATGCACAGAGCTTTCACAACTTCCAGATGAATCTTTGCACAAGGATTCTTTTTTCTTAGTTCCCAGCAATCACAACTTCAGGTCCCGACACCAGAACAATGTTTTGGCACACGGGTAGACCCAAGGTTCAACGCTACAACAGTGCACCAACAAAACCCTAACTACTGGCTCTTTCAGCAACACCTATGAAGCAGATGAAGTCTCACCCGAGGTAGGGGCAGGGGTGGTTGCAGGACTCAAGTGTCTGCAACCTTAGCTAGGACACAAATCTGTGATTATAATACTTAACATAGCACTTAGCATTAATAGTTCATCAATATTCAACCAATAACTACTTCACATATATAATAGAGCATCACATCATTCGCACTAATCTAATGTAATTAAGCACTTAGCACAAATAGATGGATCAGATCTAGCAGAAGAAAGCACTAAGCACATTCATAGAAGTTAGATATAACATTCATAGCACAAAGCATAAGCAGATCTATCTATCTATATCAAAGCACTTAGCTACAGAGTCATAAACACATTAAGATAAGAACAAAGCATAACAACACAATATTTACGTGGTTCACCCCCACCCTGGGTCTACGTCCACAAAATCTTCTTCTTTATTGTCTTCAGTCAATCAGTTACAAGAACAGAGCCTCAAAACCCTTACTCCTCATAGGAAAAAAGATCTACACAACTCGCTAGATCCTTCTTCCTTGCGTTCCAGCACTAGGCCTTCCACAGTCTTGTACAATGACTCACACTTAACTCTGCAAGTTTCACACAGTATGCACAAAGCCTTACAAGTCCTGATCACATAGATCCAAATCTTGGCACTTAGCCTACTTTCCTACTAACATCACATAGATGCATGACTACTTCTATCTAGCCTAAGCACCTATTTATATATTACAAAATAGGCCTAAACATGGGTAAACCCATGGGCCGACATCCCATTCCTGTTACATATTCCCACGTCCCAAAAAGGACCCAAAAAGGGGCCGAGATCCCACGATCTCTGCTTCATCTTGCACTCCTCCTTCGACAAGTTGTTGAAGTCCAAAATAGGTCAACATGACCAAGAATCTCCCAAAGCTTGGTCAAGGGCCAACACTGTGTTTGAAACACATTGACATAAAATATCATTATATCAGAGACATGGTGCAGAGGAAAGCAGTACACGTGTAGTACCTTCCTACACATGAGCAGATTGCATATATCTTTGCCAAATTGCTTGCCAATACGAAGTTTGAGTATTTCCGTGAGAAACTAACTTGGTGGAGAATACCTCTCTAGCTGAGAGGGAGTGTTGTTGACTACATCCAAGATGAAGTTCGAGTACTTATGTGTGAGACTTGGCCTAATGGAGAATGACTCCCTAGATGAGAGAGAGTGTTGATGATTACAGTTGCGTGAGACATCCTCTAGGACACAGACTGAGTGAGTCGGCCTGAGATAAATCCCATGAGTTGGGTGTGCCCATGAGTTGGGTGTGTGGTTCCACTATGGGGTAGAGAAGGAACGTTGTGTGCACCTGTGTGGGGTGAGGAAGCCCATGAATTAGGTGTGCCCATGAGTTGGGTGTGTGGTTCCTCTCTGAGACGAATATGGAATGTTGTGTTCCTTGTGTGGGGTGAGGAGCCCATGTGATGTGTTTAATATTATCCTCTGTGTAGAGAGTTGCGATGATAACTCAAGATGATTCTCCTGTGTAGCGCAATGAGAAATAAGATATGTTGAGTCGGATGTGCATGTGTCTAAGCACAAGTGAACGTGCGAAAAATCCCACAAATTGGGTGCATCCTTATGAGACATAGATGAAACGACGTATTAGCCTCCTCTGAGCAGAGATTTGATATGACGTGATACTCCAGATGATTCTCCTATGTAACATAGTGAGAAAGAATATCTACTAAGTTGGACGTGCATGTGGCTGAGCACCGGTGAATGTGGTTGTAGTGGCTGAACACTAGTGAGTGTGGTTCCCTTGTGAGACGCAGTGAGATAGAGATGTGGGCATCCCTGTGGTTGAGCACAGACGGATGTTCCCCTAGTAGCTGAGAACTAGTGGGTGTATGAGATCCCTTGCTATATTTTCCAAGAGTCAGACTTACCTGTAACCCTAAATTTTGTGATGTAAAGGGTACAGGTCGATCCCACCATAATGTAAAACATAATTAATGTAAAATATAATTAAAATGGTAATTATTAATTATATTTTGATTTATTGAGGTCGGACCTATTGTGCCAATAAACACATCATTTGATGTGATAAGTCTTATATAAATAAAGGTGATTCCCCATTGAGGAAACACACTTAACATTGTGTCATCTCATGATTTCAGAAGATGTGGTATGAAATTATGAGATTTACAACACCCTCTTGTGTGCTAGGTTTGGTGATGGTGTGGGAGGTATTTCTCTTGAAGAATATAACAAAGGATTAGCTCGGTTTTTTCCCTTGTTGAGAAGGGTTTCCTAGGATACTTCTTATGTTCTTGTGCATGGTTATTCTTCTTTTGATCTTGGGTTGTTGCAATAGTTATGGTTCAGTTTATGATAACCGTAAGAAAATTAAAATGCATTAGCTTACCATAAAATCAACACTAACGAGCTATTGTGCACCTTAAACGAGGATCATATGCAAAATTTACGACCCCGGGAAGTTGATGTACCAACTTACCCCAACGGGGCCCACGTGAATTTTGGTGCTTCATCTCCTAGGGTTAGGTTTTTAGATGTCTAGGATTTTAACATTCATGTTTATTGTAAAAAGGCCTTCAGAGCCTCATTATACTCATCTTCTTGCGAATGAGTGTAGCCGTCACATCTCTTCTCAATGATAAGCTACCACCATTCTAGCAAGCTTGTTTTCAGTATGCATTTTACAGTTTCAACATTTTTCTTATTTAATAGAAGTCAAGTTTTATTGTATCTCTGTTATTTTTCATTATGTCTCTGTGTTAATATTATAAATCTGTGTTTTCATTTCGTTCCGCTCATAAATCTAGATCAGTGGTATCAAAGAGGTATGACCATTGTCATTTTTTAGTGCATGTCCCCAACATGGTCATGGTATAGAGAGTTGGGTCTCGAGCTTGTTTCTCTTGAGGAAAACTGCTCTCGCATGCCCATGAAACCATCCATGGTGGGAGAAAAGAAAGACGATGGGACAAGAGATCCTTTCAAAATATTGCTCAAGGATGCTCTCGAGCGACAAAGGAATGAGATGATGGACAAATTTGTGCAAATCCTCCGATGGTTGCTGACAAGCAACACATCCACCTCAAGCGGAGGCGCTGCCCCCTTCAAGGTACAGATAAATTTTGATATTCCCATATTTGAAGGCCAAATAGATTCGGATGTCATAGATAAATGGTTAAACCTTCTAGAAGGGTATTTTTATGTCCACAACATTTCTGATAGATAAAATATTACATTTCTTCTCCTCAAGGTCATCCCCCATGTCAAAGATTGGTGGGAGGCTTTCTATGCGAAAAAGGAAATAGAAGGATCCACATTATTTGAAGTTGCACCCACTTGGAGTTCCTTCAAGGATGCTATTAAGGAACAATACTACCCTATTGGAAGTTATGATGAATTATATACAAGATGGACCACATTTTGGGAGGAAAGAGACCAAGCAGTGTGAGAGTTCACCAATATCTTCCATATCTTGCGTACCAAGCTGGGTATCAAATATTCTGAGAGACATTTGGTGCTCAAGTACTACGACGGTCTACTTAGATACATCCAGACATAAATGGAGTTTTTGGATATCTCATCCTTGGGCATGGCCCATCGATATGTCATCAAAATCAATCAAAATCTTAAACAAAAGACACAAAAATTTGAGTCTGGGAACCCCTCATAACAAAAGTAGGGAAAGGGAAGCCCCAACCCACAAAACAAAGCACAGATAAAAGATGGGAAACCTTAGGAAAACGAGTCCAAGCTGCAATACAATAAATACAATGGAAAGATGAAGAAAGATATCGGTAAGTGGTGTGACTTCCATAAGAGCCCCCAAAATAACATTGTTGATTGCTGCTCAAAGATGTCATTGGTGGCTGAGGTGAAAGCCTTTGAATCAAATGTGAGTTCCAACTCTAAGTTAGAACCATAAAAGGGGAGACATATCATTGACGCAGAACCCAGTGCCACCATTGCTACCACCAAGATCCATCCCAGTAGACCTGATTAGACTGAGGAAGGCGAGCACCTCTTTCATTCATAGATGTGGGTGAAAGGAACTTCGCTGCACTTCATCGTTGATAGTGGTAGAAAAAATAACCTCATCTTAGTAGAGGTTGTCAAGTGGATAGCCCTATAGAAAACACTTCACCTGCAACCCTACACCATCAGATGACTCTGCCAAGGAAGCGATCTTCGCGTCAACCAACATTGTCGCTTGTCATACGACATCAAGCCATTCAAAGATGAGGTATTGTGTGATGTTGCTCCCCTTGAGTTTTGTGATGTTATTTTGGGCCAACCTTATTTATGGAAACGTCATGTTGTATATGAGTCTAGGACTCACAATGTTATTATTACTTTGAACAAGAAATTGTACATGATACTTGAGGTAGTCCCGCCTAGTGCTATTTCCTTGATCTCTGTCAAGAAATGAAAGAAGGTCATTTCTCAGACTATGAAGTTTGTCTTCTTCATGATTCACTCTCATAGTGAGTGAAAGGTTGCAACCACATCCATGGCCTCTATGACCGACCTCTCCATGAAACAAAAGAAAATGTATAAGGTCGTGGAAGAATACAAAGACATCTTTTCCTCACCTATTGGGGTACCTATGCACTGTCAGGTCAAGCATTCCATCGATTTGACCCCCTGCGCACCACTACCCAATGGACCAATCTATCATCGCTCTTTGTTAGAAAACAAGGAGATCAAGTGTCAGATCCAAGAACTGCTCCACAAGGGGCACATTCGACCCAACTCATCACCTTGTGGAAGCCCAATCAAGATGGGACCTGACAACTCTGAATTGATTGTTAGGCCCTAAATAAAATCACAGTCAAAAACTGATACCCGATTCCCCAAATCTACAATCTCCTTGATCAACTCAAGGGGTCCAAATACTTCAATAAGATTGATCTGAAGTCTGGATACCATCAGGTTCCAATAGAGAAGACAGATGTATGGAAGACTTCCTTCAAGTCAAAAGAAGGTCTTTTTGAATGGTTGGTCATGTCCTTTGGTTTGAAAAATTCCCCAACAAGTTTCATGAGGATGATGGAAAATATCTTGTGGCCTTTCACTAATTCTTGTGTAGTGGTGTATCTAGATGACATCCTCATCTACAACAAGACTTAGGCAGAACACTTGCAGCATATTCAGAAGGTTCTGCACACTCTATGGCAGCACGAGCTATATGTCAATCTGGAAAAATGTTCCTTCAGAATGGACAGAGTCCATTACCTAGGATCCATTGTTGATGCACATGGTGTGCATGTGGATCGAGCTAAGATCCAATCCATCTGTGACTGGCTAGAACCAACCACACTCACTAAGCTTCATAGCTTCTTAGGCCTTGCCAATTTCTATCGCAGGTTCTTCTTGGGATTCTCCCATATTTCATGGGTCCTCATCCAAGTAACCGGGGGTGGTGTTAAGGAAACATTTGTGTGGGTCTTATCCCAAAAACAAGCGTTCGATTATTTGACGCAACACTTGTTCTCATCCCCAATGCTTTCATTACCTGACCTATAACAACCCTTTGAAATCGAGACATATGCTTCAGACTATGTTGTGGGTGCAGTCCTCACTTAGCACAACCACCCCGTGGCCTATCATAGTGAGACACTATCATATGTCATCCATAAGTACCTCACTTATGAAAAATAAATGTACTCCATTCTGCAATCCTGTCGCCAGTGGAAGCATAACATTCTCAGGAAGGAGATAGTCAACCACACTGATAATAAGCCATTCCAATTCATGCAGACACACGACAAATTGCAGAATGATCGACAACGGAAGTTTTCCAAATACTTGCAACAGTTCCACCTCAACATCAAGTATAAAACATGAAGTACCAATTGAGTCATTGATTTCCTCAACCGGCCTCCATTCGCGACACTCACCATGGTGCTAGACTCTTGTGGCCACGAGACCTCCAGATGGCCCCACCTCTATGAGACATATCCTGACTTCTCCAACACCTACCAGATGTCAGACGCCAACACAACTGTCGCTAATTTCCATCTTTAGGATGGGTTGTTGTGCCATCTGGTCCATCTCTACGTTCCAGCAAGCAAGCAAGCAAAGCTTATTTTGAAAAGACAATGACAGTGATGAAGCGACACTTCTACTGGAGAAAAATTTGACATGATGTTAGCAAGTATATTCGGTCCTGCACTTCCTGTGCTATTTCCAAACCGTTCACTAAGAAACAAGGATTTTACACTCCTCTTCCTACTCCTGACAGGCCCTGGGAATCCATCTCAATGGACTACATGTTGGGCCTTCCCTCCACCAAGCGAGGAAATGACTATGTTTTTGTGGTTGTCGATTTCTTTTCCAAGATGGTGATTATGACCGCTTGCAAGAAGAGCATCACAACAAGGGCCACTACCAAGCTCTTTTTTGAACAAGTGTGGGTACATTTTGGTATCCCACAAACCATTATCTTAGATCGGGACAATCGTTCCCTCAACACATTCTGTTCGATCCTTTGGTCATTACTGGACACCAAGCTCACCAAATCCATTGCTTTCCACCCCCAGACAGATGACTAGACTGAGGTTGTCAACCGAATGATCATGCATATCATGTGCATGTACAATTCAAAGGACCCCCACACATCGGACGAGAGTCTTCCCTATTTTCAACACAACTACAAGAAATCCATGCATAGCTCAACCAACCACAACCCCTTTTAGGTGAGGTTGAGATTTCAACCATTGGGTCCCATGGATGTTGCACTACCCCTTGCGACCACCTAGGAAGACTCGTCCCATGCTCTGACTGAAGCTAGAAGAGCCACCTGATTTATTGAGTGGATCCATCACATTCGACAACACGTTCAGGATATTTTATAGAATTCCAATGCCAAGTACAAGTAGTGCCATGACCAACACCGGGTGCCACACAAGTTTGAGGTAGGAGACAAAGTTTGGTTGCACTTGCAGAAAGAACTCCTTACAGGGCCTCATCGAAAGATTTGTCCACTTTGTTATGGACCTTTCACCATCACCAAGGTTGTGGGTGACAATTCTTTTGAGCTCAACATTCCCCTCTTCCTTGGCTTGCACCCAATGTTCAATGTGGACCTCCTTTGACCATATTTTTCACCATTATTGGACACCTCGGAGATAGTAGAACAATTGACACCAACAAAGCTCAATATTGACTGCATGGAACATGCATTCACTGATCATATCATGGACACACAGGTCAAGGGAACTTGCCTATAGAGGATCCGTATTTATCAGGTTGTCAAAGCAGGGCAACTCCTGCACCAAGGCAAGTGGCTCACCCGGGGCCAAATTCAGCAGCAATTTCCTCATCTGATGGGGGAACTCAACGCAATGGAAACCATTGCTTCCTAAGGGGGGAGGATTGATCCAGGAGGATATCAGTGGCCACCCACCTATTCCAACTAGCTTAAGACAATGTTCTAGCAATTTACTATTTTTAGCAGTTTTTTGGTTCCCAAACTTCCGAGGCCATTTTGAGGGCCTAAACAAAGTTTTTTTACGATATGGCACCTCAAATATTTTTTAAGTCTTTAAGTGATCCCCCAAAATGAATCTCCTCATCGATACCTTTCGAACGAGCTATAGTGTGCCCTAAATGGAGATAGTATACAAAATTTACAACCTCGTGAAGTTGATGTACCAACTTACCCCAATGGGGCCCACATGACTTTTGGCACTTCATATCCTAGGGTTAGGTTTTTGGATGTCTAGGGTTTTGAAATTCATGTTTATTGAAAAAATGCTTTCAAAGTCTCATTGTACCCATCTTCTTGTGAATGAACGTAGCTGTCACATCTCTTCTCAGAGATAAGCTGCCACCATTCTAGCAAGCTTGTTTTTAGTCTACATTTTACAGTTTCAACATTTTTCTTATTTAATAGAAGTCAAGTTTTACTATATCTCTATTATTGTTCACTGTGTCTCTGTGTTAATATTAAAAATATGTGTTTTCATTTCGTTTCGCTCATAAATCCATATCATTTTTCTGATGCATTGAAAAAACCTAACCGCATCGATGTGTACACAATAGTGGCACACCAAACAACAATAATGGTGCACTTAATAGTACTATAGCCTCATGTTTTTTAACATATAGAAAAAATTACAACCAATGTGTTACTCATACAACCACACACCGATGCATCTTACAGTATGGCACACTTGATATTGTAAAACAAATAAAATGTCTTGGTGCATTCCGATGTGTCTTAATGTCAAGTGCACTGCATCGGCATAAAATAAAGAAAAAAATACCAAATCCTAGTAGTAGTCCATAATTAATATAATGGGAAAATTTGACATGTCGAGGGTTATCCTTCAACCCTTTACATTTTGAACAACCACACACTATTAGGGTATCATAAAAAAGATCCAATTCATGGTGTAATACCATTGACCTAGGTTGGTTGATGGAAGATGACATGTTACAATTGGCAGGGTAAAGCAGTGGTCCATTTTCATCAAACATCTGTCAGTGGTATATTTCTCCTGATAAGAGCTTGGGGCATTTTTGGACTGGTGAAATATCTTGCAAATCAGAAATTGATCATAAATCATGATCCTGCAAAATTCAATGAACAATTATTCAAATGCACATGCATAAATAACATAAGTTCAATAAGATAAATGAATTATAAATAAAATCTAGACTTAGTGCAAATTGCACGAGAGAACTTCTAGAACTTGCAACGATATGGAATGCGTTGGAATTTCAAGAATTGACCATTTGATATTATAACCTTTTTTTATTGCATTTGAGCCAAAACCATAATTAATACGTGAATAAATTCTTAAAAGAGAGTTTGGGAAGCATAGAACAATCTAACTTCAAATAGAATTTCTAATAAATTTTAAAATTTATATGTGTGCTTAATTATTTTATGACACACATGTGCATTTGTATATACACAATGCACCGATGTGCTAAATTATGAGAGACACCTAAGAGTTGTTAGCCTATGGCTTACCTTAGCGATCACAATGTCTCATTGTCACCATTATTTGTATTATTCATTTAGGACAATAGTCATTTACCCTCAATGATGAATAAGAGTTAGTTAGTATTACTTCAATGATGAATAAGAGTTAGTTAGTATTACTTGGCCTAGTCATCATGTATGATTTTAAGATCTAGAGAAAATATTTCTACGAGGTGGCATCACCCATTGTATTATAAATATGTAGCATTGATGTGAATACAATGAAAGTTGGTCATTAAAACTTTTCTATCATATTGTGGTTATTGTGCATATTTTATCATGGACCTGATGTTTCCGTGGTAGTGTTCCATAGAAGACAAAGTCTGAGTTGAAATGATGGTTCCAAGATATGCATGAAGAAAATGAAGCCTCGTTGCCTACGCCAACAAATTGCAAATCTATAATCTGTGCGATGCACAATGGAAATAAAGAGAGCTAAAGCCTAGACACTGTACTGACGTTTCAGTTTGAATGCTCAACAAATGGAAGGGTAGGGAATTTTTTTTTTTTTAAGATATTATTCCATTCTTCTTCTCGGCCTGATACATGAAGCTCTGACTGGAAAATTGATTCTGGGCAGTCGGAATGGACTCGTCTTCTTCTTTTGCCTGCTAGATCCGTTTGCAGACCCTCTGTTGTATTTGAATGATTGCAAGAGCACGCCACCAAAATTACGATGTTTACGTATCCAACCAAGAAGCTATAGTTGTGCAAGATTAATTTTAGGGTTCTGGTATTCCCTATGATCAAAACATGCGGTCGCTTTTTATAGTTATCCAAGAAATGGCATGGTCGACAATTTCGTACAAAAGAGAGATAGAAGAGATTGTCCACGTGTTTTTCAAGCTCAACAATATGAGCTCATTCTTCCACCAATTTATGCAATGGATTAAGTATCTACATGCTAAAACAAGGTGGCTCGGATCCTTCTTCCATCCCAAATGACAATAATTTTTCATTTGTAGAGACATCGCCCAGTCTTTGGTACTGATCTAAACCAATATTGTCGTTGGGATTTATCTGGTTTCTGGATTGACCAAGGCTATGATAATTTCTTGTTATCCATGTGATGCAATACAAGAACGAACACATTGTAATGCCCAATTTTAGCACATCTAAAGGAGTGTAGATACTAAGAATTTATCCTTTCGACCGATCTACTTCTCCATCATATACATCGTTGTTGAGCTGGTAAGTCCGTCAATGGGGCATTTGAAATGGCCATTCATTCAGAACGTCGATAGCAAAGAATGTTTGAACAAATAGGTTCGTCCCCAGCCTGACCCTTCTCAGGACTTTGTAATTAAGATTGGTGCTCTAAAAGAAACAGTTGTTGGAATTTGGTGATAATGAATTACCAAGAACAGATTGATCTTATTATTCTGCATTGGTTACAACCGAATAGACCAAGTTAAAATATGGATACAAATTGCATTTATTAATCAGTTTCTTGTGTGAATGTATAAATTCATGTAAGTCGGTAGAGGCAAAAACTACTGAGTAATAGACAGAGTGAGAACTTGCAAATCCAATGTAATCTCCATGATTTGAATAATAAAACAACCGATGCCTATACTTAGTAGACTTAGCTCACCATTTAGGTGAACCATGTAAAATCCCTGTGTCTATTATCTATGTGTAATTGTTAATTATCATTGTGAATTGTGTTTTTAACAACATGAGCAAGTGCAATGGAATCTCTCGAACTGAGTCTGATCACATGGACACCCACGCCTGACAGAATATGCCCACGCATAGCTGAATGAGATCACGTGTGATTCACCCAGTAGAAGATGCCCCATGCACAACTGGAATGCAAGCTTCATGTGAAAGTAATATGTCCAAGTTGCCACCTAGAAAGCCTTCAAATAGTTGAGGAGAATTTGAGAGCTTTATAATCCATTGATGAGTACATAGCCAAATGTTCATGGGTCCTACGCGGCAGTAAACTCAGCCAAATTTCATACCAAAGATCTCAATCCCAATAACAAGATAGCATGCAGTCCGCTTCCTGATCTCCACATGGGCAATGTGATCTTCAGCACACTTAATTTTCTCCAAACAACGGTCATCTCCAACAGGTAAGTGTGTTTTTCATTTAATAAAGTGAGTGTGCGCATTTGATTTTCATGAGCATAAGTCATGCAAGTAGAAGTATTTCCTTTAAAAATAAAAGAATTAATTCATAAAGTTGTGATCAAAGATGGAGAAAAATCAAAATTAAAAAGAGAAAAAGGAGCCCATTGTCTAAGAGGTTGGATAACTTTATATTTTAAATTTGGGTAGCATTTCAATAATCCATTATTATAAAGTTAAGTTTATTCCTTATTTAAAATTAAAATGGAAAAAGGACAAAAGGGAAATATACAAACTTTTGAAAACTAAAAGCATTTGTAAAGGTTTTTTTTTCCCAAGAAAAAAAACTCTATATTTTATATTAAAATATATAAAAACATTATTGCATATAGCAGAATAGAATCAACTTTCAAAAAAAACCCTAAAATACAAAAATGAAAAGAGTTCTTGCATACATAAACAAAAAAATATCGGTCCAGAAAGGCATAAAACTTCCAATCATCATTACAGAAAGTATAAGGTAACCCATTTAACTTCCAGCACAAAAAAATGACAAAAACGGTTTAGAAGATACCAATGAACCACAAAGGGCCTAGAATGTTTCCCTCAAACTCCTCCACAACCAACCTTCCTTCATCTAACAAAAGGGCTTCCTTTGACAATTTATTAGCAACTGAGTTATATTCCCTCTAAATATGGCTTAATGAAAGGAAAGAGAAATTCATTGCCAACATACGGATTTTCTAAATCCATCCTTGAAGAGTTGCCACCTGTAGTTGTGCTTTATGATTAGACCAGTGCACAATAACTTTGGAGTCTCATAAAATCTGCATTTGGTGGAAATTTCTAAAATCTGCTAAAAACAATAAACTCCAAAGAGCAAGAAGCTCCCCTTTAGTATTTCTCCCCTAACCACAATTTAATTTCAACCTGGAAGATAAAGAAGAATTCATCTTTATGAAAACACCAACCCCACATTTGTGTCCTCCATCCTGGGAAGTTCCATCAAAAAAACCTACTGGATAATGATCACTAAGCACAGGAGGAGGAGCAATCCTCCTACCAAAATCGGATCGCTCTCTATGATGCTCTTTGAACCAACAATATCCTTCATTTTCACTTTTAGAATTGAAGCAGGCCCATCCTCAAATAAAACCGAATTTCTTTGTTTCCAAATTTCCCAGCTAATGAAACATGGAAGCTCTTTCCAATCACATGCACCCCTTCTCCATTCTAGGAAGCATAAATGCAAAGAATCTTGTTTCCAATGTTGTGCCAACTTTAAATCTTGTCTCACAGAATCCCATACCTCAATAGAAAAAGGGCATTAACCATAAGATGAAAACCAGACTCAGCATTAGATTGACATAAAACACAGACATTTGGGCCAAAACCCCCCGGCTTGATATAATTGTCACAGGTTAAGATTTCATTTTCTAACAAAATCCAACAAAAATGTTTTATTCTCAAAGGAATATCCCATTTTCAAAGGCTTGAATACCACCAATTTTCCTTTAGATCACAAGAGATAAAGATCAGAGCATCATAAGTTGCCCTAGTTGAAACTTTACCAACTTTACCATCCCAGGACCAAACAAGAGTATCATTTTCAGTAGACAAAGCATATCCACAGTGCTTAAGACCCTGAGTTCATATGTCCCATTCGAGCTTCCAATCCCCATGTAAACCTAACAATTTAGAATACTACCACACAAAACCAATAGGGATGCTAATATCAATCGTACCAACTTGTGAAAAGTAATTAATACCTTTTTCATGAAGAGATTGAAATAATCCCTCAGAGAGCTTGTAAAAGTGTGCTCCACCTACAACTGGATCTTCCTTCACTCTAATATGTTCTCCATTGCCAGGTTTCCAGGAAACCCAATCATTGACCACATTCAGAGCATAAACAAGACTACTCCAACAATTTGACTTATGTGAGCGCCCCCTAGATTCAGATCTTAGTCAGTCTACCACTTCCTTTTTGCTTTAAATACTTGTCCTTTACCACTTCTTTCCAAAGACTAGGAACTGTCAAACTTATCCACAAACTCTTAGCAACAAGAGCTTTCCCAAATAAAATGATGTTCTTAATTCCCCAACCACCATACTTTTTAGGCTTTGCAATATTTTCCCACTTTACCACGTTAATTCCACCCTTATCCTTGTTACCAGTCCACAAAAAGTTGAAGACCCTTTGTCTTATCTTATCCAAGATGTAACGAAGAATTTTAGCTAAAGAAAGACAAAATACTGGAATATTTTGTAAAACAGATTTCACCAAAATAAATCTTCCCCCTAAAGAAAGCCACCTTTTGCACCAGGAATTTATTCTCTTTTCCACTTTCCTAAGAAGCCAGAGCCAATCACTTTTGAGATAATTATTAGGTTTAAGAAAAAAACCTAAGTACTTGAATCCTTCATCCAATAGTTTAAACTTGAAAGGAATAAGTTGCTTGATAAGAGTTAATTCGTTTTCCTCCAAACTAGTTGTCATGAAAGAAGACTTACTTTCACTGAACATCACAAAGGTTATACTGTGCAATAAGGAATGTGCAAGTTTGCAAACTTTTAAGAGTTGTTTGACTTGGTAAAAGTCTAATTTTGTAAAAGGGTTCTTGGGTTCTTATTGAGTTATGAGTGAGGATGATTGGAATAATTATTTTGGAAATTTATTTTGGAGAAGGGAACCTTGTATGTGTTATAAGGGAAGATTAAGTGAAAAGTTCAAGGTTTGTAATTGGTATGGGTGCATCATTGTGATACCAATAAGAATACCATAATAAAATCAAAGTGTTGTGATGGTCCTTTGTCCTAGACTTGGTCTAAAATCAAACAAGGTGATCTAAGGAAAATTTGTGCTTGTGTGATGGTGGATACTTTCTTTTTTCCTTATGATTTTTTGTGTCTAGCTGTGACACTTAAAATAGGTGTTCTCTAAATGTTCTAGGAAATGGTTTTTTGTTGGAATTTGACGATAAAAATTTGCACAAAATTACTATTTTTTGTCGTTTAAAATCCATTTTTGAATGCAGAAATGGATTAATCATGTTGAAAAACCCTTGGGGCACTCAGATTCTACATAAATAATCACTCAAATTTGCAGATCTAACAATTTATGGAAATATTTCGGGCAAATGTCCTCGAAAAATATCATCGGAAAAGAGTCATTTCGTAGAACATTTAGACTATGGCCTTAAAATGCAAATGTAATCTCTCATACAATAATACACGTATGGAAAACACAGCAAGCAAGGCACATAATTAATTCACAAATTAAAGCACATACAATCAAAGTAAAAGTAATCAAGTAGTTGCCACACATAGTCAAGATATCAATCACATCAGCGTTCAACAAATGATTCTACACTAGACATCAAAAGCAATGGGAATGAAGCACGATTAAGAATTTGAGATCATTCGTTACTTGCAATAGTTTATTTGTAACTGTGAAATCAAACTTAAATTGAGTTGAATTGTATTTTTCGGGTGCATTTTCAGTTGAACCTAACACCCTAGACTTGATTGAGACATTGAATTCTAAGTCAAATTTGACAAGGTTGAGTGGTGAAAACTCAAACCATTGTAATACTTTGGGGTGCATTTTAAGTCATATCCAACATCCTCAGCCAGTTACAATGAAAAATCAAATGAACAAGTTCAAGCGAGTGTGAAGTTCAAGGAGGCATCTTTTAGTTCTTCAAATGTAGTGAAATCTACAATTATTAGAGTTACTGAACACTCTAATAATTATTGTTGAATACAACACAATGATATTAAACAAAGAAACTATTAAACATGTTCTAACTTGTTTTCAAGTTTTGCAAGCCAAAGTAGAACTACTTCTAACTCAGACTCAACTTCTTCAAGATGAACTTCAACAAAAAAATATGCAGTGTTCTGAACTAGTCCTTTTTTAGAATAACCCTATGTTTGATGATGATAATGATGATGATATAGATCAACATTCAGTGCAAGAGCAACTCTGAAACACAATTTTAAATGCAGATGAAGATGAATCTTTTGATGAACCTACATTTCAAAAGTTTTCTTTTGAATTTTATGGAGAAAACCTTTCAATGATGCAACAGCATTTAGTAAATCAAATTTCACAGATTTTAAAGCGATAGGTTCATAATGCTCTTTCCAAGACCATCATTAGACCTTTGTAGCTAGAATACTTTGGTAGAATTATGGTTCAACGACTTGCAATTAAATCATACACATGATACATTTGGATGTTGTTGGACACCTAAAAGTGTCAATTTGTTAGTAGTCATCCAAAACCACCAGACACATGGTATCAATTGGATAGTGGTCATCCCAAACCATATATTCAGAGAGAACTATGAATGATACATTGATATTAGAGTGGTGATACTACATGTTCATCAATTAGCAGAAGACATCAGGTTCTTTTAGATCAAATACTTGGCAAAATGATCGAATTGTCAAGCAATCAGGGAATGTTCAGACATTGCAGTTGTTCACTTCCATATCTCAAATCTATTCCAGTTCGTTTCAAATGAACCAATCATCAACTATATTTATAGTTTTTCAAGTAGATTTTTCATTTAATCTCAGATCAGAGCATTCAGAAAATCCATGATATCAACTTTTAACTTAGTCGGTACAGATAGCTAGACTTGTGATTGAGGGGGGGAATGTTAGTCTATGGATTACCTTAGAAATCATTGTCTTATTGTCACCATTATTTATATTAATCATTTAGGATAATAGTCATTTATCCTTGATGATGACTACGTGAGTTAGTTGGGATTGTCTAGTCTAGTCATCATGCATGATTTTAGGATCCGGAGAAAAACTCTCTATGAGGTGGCATCACCCATTTACTATAATATGTAGAGCATTGGTGTGAATACAATGGAAGTTGGATAGTGAAATTTTTCCATCATATTTTTGTTCTTGTGCATTTTTTAATCAAGAGTGACCTTTGTTTTTTCCTTCGTAAAGAGAAAACCTATGAAAAATTTAATTGTGGAGGTTTGCATTTGTATTTTCTCAATTGAGTTGTTTGTGCACTTTAAACTATATAGTGCACCAAAAAATTAAGTTACAAAAAAATACAACACATGCGTTTATCATCAATGCACTGAAATATACAATGAAAAATTGAGTAGGAATTTCATTTTTCTAAATGTATGTGTTTATAAATGAAAACCCTAATTTTTATTTCATTCTTTTGTCAAAATTTAGAGAGGATATTTGTGCAAGAGACATTCACCAACAAAGAATTTGGAGTGGGTAGACTTTTTTAAAGAGCCAAATGTGTAAGGGATCACCCTAGGTCACATTCAAATCTATAGAGGAGAAATTTTAGGTATTTGATTTCATTCTATTAATCATCTCGATATTTTCCATATTTGATTCAAACAATATTTTTCATTGCATTCTAAAAAAATAAAAACATTTCATAGTTACCTTCGGTATTGGAAGCCTTAACTTTCTTGTTGTTTCTCTTGGTTTACCTTTCTATATTTCACAAGGATATGTTTTTAAGCAATAGATTTTTATAGCGTTTATTTACTTGTATATGGAGCATTTGGTATCCATTGCAATGGGACCACTCATTGCATTCGATCACAAACCATGTTGTTGTCAATTGTCTTTAAAAAAAATGCTTTCGTAGTTAGCAGTGCACATTGTACAAGAATAGTTCACCGATGCACATGTTCCTTTCAATGACACCACTAAGTTTAAAATGTAAATAACATTGTTTTTAATGATGAAAAAAAACATTGTTTTTAATTCCAAAAGCGTCATGTTTTAAATGTGTTCATGGGTTCGATGGTGTACAATAAATAGTAATAAGGCATTGATGTTTCTATTACTTTATAGAGCATCATGTGAATATAACAATTTGTGAACAAAATGATTTCAATTTATTAACAAAATAGTAATCATATACCGATGTGTACACATATGTTTAACACATTGGTGTGTACTATTTTATTATCCACACCGAAAGCTTATTTTGCAAAAAATATTTCATAATATCTATATCTGATGATTCCCATCTTTTTTTTATAGAAGATGGTCGATATAAGCTCAAGGAAAACAATTTATTGCAACGAGTTTGATAGTAGTTCATCCCAACAAGAGAACGAAGCAAATTCTTTAAGTTTTATTAAAAATTTAATATATGTGAATTATTTGTAGGTTTAAATTAATGATATGAATTGATTAAGGCATGTCATGCAAAGAAAAAACTTGAAGAAACTCGATAAGATTGTTCACAATATGAGTGCTAAGAGCATAAAATATTTATGGAAATGTTGCAAAGAGAAGAATTAGGTTAATCAAAAGGTAATCAACATGAAGTTTTTCTTTGACTTTTTACTAAAAAAACAATTCTTAACATTAATTGCTAACATGTTTTAAACACTCGATTTCACATTTTTTTAATGTTGTGCAGAGACCGATAGCTAGGGAACAAAATATTGTCCTAAGAAGATAAAATTTATGAAGGATGTAAATGATGATAACGTGGTCCTCGTTTCATCTAGAGTGGTGTTGGAAGTTAACAAGAGGGGAAATTTAAAAAAGAAACTATGGCGGATATAGTGGAAGAACGTATAGACGTACTTTGCACTTACAATACAAAAAACAAGTCAAGGACTCCAAAAATCAGGTTATATATAAACTATAGGAAGCATTTTCAGAGCAATGATCAATGAGACTTGTGAGACTTGAAATAGCAAAAACTTACAATAACAAAAAATAATCATTTAAAAAGTATTATTACTAAACATGTTTTTCTATAATACATCCCAAAAATTACCAATTTTGTTTTTGCTATATTTACTTTCATGTCGATTTAAAAAAATATATATTGTGCTTTTTATTTCTCAGGAAGATTAAGCAAATTCCAAAAGACAAATGAAGGAAAACCAATACATGCTGGTAGGGATGTCCAAAAAAGTGTGAAAAGAGGTGGTAAAATAAATGAACATAATTGCATTGTAGGAGGAGCCATCCCAACAACAACGTGCATTAGAGGTACATAATCATTGATATATTATTTTATGTGCATCAAATTTAATTATCGCATGAAATACTAATTTTCAATAGTTTTGTTGAAAAAAAAATAAAAAAATAGAACCCATTCAACACAGAAGGAATGATGACGAGGAAGAAAAGGGTTGATCGCAAAGTTTGTGAATACTTATGTTTTCATCCTTACTTAAGATTTTATATTTGTTGTGATATTTATATTTAAATAATTAATTTACACTCATCCATGGATGTCTTCTAATAGGTGTTAACATATAAAGAAGAGCCAACTGAATAATTGATCGACATTGTGTTAAGTATGGGTTGTAAGTATATATGTTGAAGTATGAAGATTTATTTAAATAATTTGTAACTAGTGTTGTGAGAAATTTCACCCTGCAGACAAGTTGAATTCCCCCTAGCCAGGTTTTCATCGGTCTAGGATAGAAGAGAACAAGTGAACACTAAAATCCGTCTTTCATGTCTATTTGTGCATGAAATTTAAAGAGAAGGAGAAAGGAAATACTAACTAACCTTTTCCTGTAGGTTTCCCTTGTTGCTCCAATGTCACAACGTAGAAACCACTCTTGCAATATTCCTGCAAAAATAAAAACAACCCTTCTCTTATACTTGTGTGAAGTGTTAGATAAAAACTAATCTAACTAAGATAACAAGAATAGACATTCATGCATTAACTTGAGCAAGACAAGAATGAGGAAATAGGCCAAGTTGCACTAATGAAAGAAACATTGGATACTTACAACCTTGTTGATGTGATGAAATATTTCCTCCAATATTCGCCTTTCCAAACCCATTTGTACACAGTTTGATGATAATGAGAATGCTTCTGAACTATCTTTAAATCTCCCAAGAACATAGGTTTCATACTCTTCAAAATTATCTCTCCATTTTACCCATGAATGGCCTTGTTTATATAGAACTTGAGAGGCTTAACCACCATAACAATTCAAGGGAATGGTTGACATATTAACTCCTTAGGTTAGGATTTAATACCCAAAGTGGAGGGAATATGGATGACTCGAGTTCATGAGTCATCCCTCAACTACAACCACTCAAGAGTATCTCAAGATTGGGCCATAGAAAAAGGTGGGTTTCCCTAACAAGACTAACACTCCCCCAATGTTGGAAATATTTTCATTGATGTCAACAGTCGAAGTGATGATCTGTAATGATGAAGTAAATCAGATGAGATTGTCATTGATGTCAATAGTATATCAATCAGCATAAGATGTCAAACTGTGTGGAGAGATAGACAGCGCAAGCTCATGAGGAGGAGCGAACAACAGAAGCGAATTGTATGAAGATCAAGGCTTAGAAGTACATAAGTATTTTGTGTGTATTATTGATCACGATAGGATCAACAATGATTCGTTGATCAAAATCTCTGAAGGAAGAACGAATTGTAGAGATGTCGTTGGGATCAGTGAAAATAATGAACAGTTGATCAATGCGCAGCAAATGCGAGAAGCCTTAGTAGTTGTCCGATCAGAATGAGAAGCTCAGCATCCGTCTGATCAAGAGTTTGACCATGTTGATCATCTAATACAAAGCACATCGGTCATTTGAGTGACCGTGGGCTTGAGGACCATTGAAATATCATGATCGTTGATCTGCTTCAAGAATACCCATCAGTCATTGGATCCAATGGAGTTGCAAGGAGGATAAGCCCAGGAGTTAGTTAAACACTCCAAAGCAGCGAAATGATATGATATGTTGGATCAAGACGACACGTGGAAAGTGATTGGAATTTCGCTGACTCGCAAATCAGGAAAGTCAAAGACAGTGTTGCATGAAGTTGTGAAACATGAAATCGTGATATGATCTGGACCATTGGATCATGGAGGGTCGTGGACCATCGATCCAACGTAAGCGGATATCGAGAAATCAAGAGTCATAAGAAGGGAGGTTCTCTAACCTATGAAATACTGAAACGTGAAATCATGATTAGATCCAGACCATTGGATAGAGGAGAGTTTCAACTGTTGATCTGCTTCGAGAGCCTCAACAGCCATCGTATTAAACCTGATTCCTGTCAGCCGTCAGATCATCTCAATGTGGAAGGATAGGACAAGTAAGGTAAAGAGGCTGTGAGTTCAAAGTGTCGAAACCCCGTTAGTCATCGGATCACCGAGGCCATGGACTGTTGATCTTTCATGAAGCATTTCAGAGTTTCACGAGTTTAGAGCAAGGCAACTCATATTAGGAGTTCACGATATGTGAAATCACGATGCACTCCTTTGGCTTGGCCCTTGGTCATAGTTGGTGGTCACGTTGATGAAGGTTAAGGTAGGAGCTAACAAAGTGTTAAGCCCCTGTCAAAATTTTGCACTGTCAAGGAGTCAAGGATCCAGAAATCGAGGAAGTAAGACACGTTGACACACCGAGTCAGCTATGACATGTGGTGCAATCAAACACTAACAAGTGTCAAGTTGATTCATCATTTCTGGTAGGTGCAAATCATGAATCAGAGTGACACATGGAATCTACTCAGTTTGTGACACATCAACAAGTGATGTAAGCAACTTATGTCACTCTGAAAGTTTTGCATGGAAATAAAACACTCTAATATCATAGAAGTCCCAAATGCCGAAATTGCGAAAGGGACACGTATCAGTAGATTGACAGCTTCAGAGATTTGACATGCTGGAAGTCACGAAAATCGCGAAGGACGAAATGCCAAAGAGTCGAAGTGACGAAAGCCTGAATGACTGAAGTCAGGAAGAGCCGAAATGAAAAAGGGCCGAAAGGCCAAAGTCACGAAGGCCGAAATGCCAAAGTGAGAAAGTTACGACATCCGTCCATCTCGATGAATGACTAAGTCATGGCCGTCATGATTTTGCAGTAAAAGTATGAGTGCAAGGTTAAAGTGGATTGTTGATGTATCTCTGCGAGATAAATGTGAATTGTCTGATTGTATCGACAATATCATAATTGGGAATTTTGCAATGTAGTAAGTCATGACGACCCAATGGGAAAAACGTCAAAAATCCATCAGACATCCATCCCATCAAAGATCGAATCATGACTGTTAATTTAATAAAGCACTCTTTTGGTCTAATTGCCTAAGCGTGAGGTCACCATCGTTGGCCGTATGGTAAAAAGGTTTAAAGGGACATAATGTATGTCGCTTAGTTGTTAAGCCTGTGGTTCTATGTTGTTGGTCATATGCTATAAGCATTTTACTATACATCGCTATAGTTGGTAAAGCTCATGGTCTTATGGCACGGTCATATGTGATGGTTTGAAGGAAGTGCCTTCATGGAATCTGGTCTCTGTAAATATAACAAAGATTTGGGATCGAGTTTAAAGGATTAAATTGATCCATGATTGTGATCAATTTATGGAAAGCCTTCACCGTAAAATAAATAAACAGTAATTAAGATTGATTAATCAAAGAGGCGCAATGGTCTAAGAATGAACTAATTCACAGTCATGATTAAAAGAGAATAAATCATGAAAATATGAATAAAGAATAAAAAGAAAAAATGATATTAATTAAAGTTTAGATTATCATTTTAAATGAAAAGGTACAATGGTTCAAATAAAGGGACACGTTTTTTTAAATTTCACACCAGTTTGAAGATTATATAAACAAGAAAAAGTGGTGAGAAGAAAGTGTCTCTACTCTTTTGAACAAAAGATCAAAAGCAGAAGCAGATTCCAAGAAGATATCAGAGGAAAGAAAATGTGAATTATAGAGAAGATGAAATGCGGTGATGAGTATCTTATGACATACCTCTGATCATAAGATTGAACTGATTCTATAATGGATCACTACTACTGGAGTTGAATAAACTCTAGTTGGATAGACTGGGTCCTATCAGCAAGCTGGGTCTTGTGCCAAGTTGGGTCTTGGCAGAGAGTTGGTGCTCTCCGAGGGGTTGGTGCTCCTTACTTTAGTTGGTGCTAAAAGAAAATCCTCTCTCACATATATTCATACTACTATGTTCATATTTATTATACAAAATCTTATACAAACATCTGGTGTCTTTGTGTTCAATGTAATTATGATGTGATTGTTCTTAATCTGTTCAAATATGTTTCAAGTGGTAACTTGTGAAAAGAAATAGTTAAAATAGTTCACACACTAATTCACCCCCCCCCTCTTAGTGTGGGTCGTGTGTTCTACAATTGGTATCAGAGCAAGGTTCCTTCAAAACACAGTTGGACACTGGAAGGTAGATCCTGAAGAAATGGGTGGACAGATGGTTCTCTCCGCAATTGAATCTCCTTTATTCAATGGAACAAATTATTCCTCATGGAGAGAAAATATAAAATAGATTTTGAAGTCAAAAGGATCTGAAGTTTGGAGTTCAGTAGTAAGAAAGTCCTGGGACTTAACTACATCAAAGAATCTATACAAAATTATAGTCCAAAGAAGAACAAGGAAGAACAATGAAGTGGCATTGAAGATTCTTCTCAATGGATTATCATATACAATCAAGACAAGAATAGGACTATGCACTTCTGCCAAGGACTTATGGTTGAAGTTAGAAAATATGTATCAAATAAAAAATGAAGAGACAGAAGACATTCCTATCAAGGATGAAGATGAAGACTCAGCCATCAATAAAGTTAAGGACTCTTCGCAATATTTCAATTGCAATAGTAGTGATATTGAATTCTCCTCTGCAAGTAAAGAAGAATACTCAGATACTATAACAGAATGTTATGTTAGCATTTATCCCATGGAAGAAGAAGAAGAAAAACTATCAAAGGCCAAATAAAAGGTTGATTGGAGTCTCTCTTAATACCTCTATCACCATAATGAATCAGACTATAGCTATCTTCATGACTACACTCAAGAATACCTTGAAAAGAGTAAAAAACATCTCTTGAAAATAAATCAAATGCTCAAGGACAATGATAAAATAATATATGAACAGGACAATCAGTTAGAAGAGAAAGAAGAGGAGATCGAGAAGCTAAAGAAAGAAATTAGTCAAGTAAAAGAAAAGGAGAAGGAAGATGATGAGCTTGGCAATCATAAGCATATCCTGGAAATAAAATAAAAGCTCAAAAACAATAAAGAAATCATATCTGAGCAAAAGATTCAGTTAGAAAACAAAGAAGATGAGATCAAAAGATTGAAAACAAAATTTGTTGATCCAACAAAAGAAAATGAAGAGAAAAACAACAGACTAAAAAATGAAATCAGTCAAGCAAAAGAAGAAAATAAGGAAGATGATGTCTCAAGCAAAAACATTGCAGATCTAAAGGAACTAAGGGAAAGCTATGTCAATCTTAAAATCCAACTTGAAGAAGCCAAAAGAAGAGACGAGGTAGTAAGGAATCAGTTGGAAAAAAAGGAAGAATCATGTCATGAGTTGGAAGCAGAAGTTGTGAATCTTAGAAAGAAGGTTGAGAAGTCAGACACCCAAAACAAGTTCTTGAACAACTCCATATCCATGGATGAGATCTTGTATAGTCAGAGATCACCAAATGACAAATCTGGCCTTGGATACAATAAGGAAGAGATCAGTAATCATTTGTAAAAGGTGAAAACAAGTCTGACACAAGTCCTTCACTTGTAAAGGATGAAAACAGGTCTGACACAAGTCCTTCATTTGCAAAAGATGAAGATAGGTCTGACAAAGCCCTTCTTATGAAAAAAGTGAAATCATGCATGACTCAGGTTCTTCACGTTCAAGAAATAAAAGCAACACTACAAAATTTAGAAGATCAGATCATGGAAGACATCCAGAAGCTATTCATAGACCTCAAAGCAAGTTCAAAAGAGAGACACCTTCATGGATGAATCAAAGAAGGTATGAGAGTATCTTTAATGGTTATTGTTTTTCTTGTAATGAATATGGTCATAATGACTTGGAATGTAGGCATCATGGAAGAAAACAAGTTGGTAGGTTCAACAACAATATAAGATGTTGGAACTGCAATCATGTTGGACATATTGCTACACAGTGTTACATTATGAGATGCTATAGTTGTGGTGGATATGGCCACAAATCCTATAACTGTTGGAACTCAAGAAAATAGTCAATGAGAAATGCTTCATACAATATGACAAGAAGAGTAAATAAAATATGGAAAAGAAAATCTGAAGTACCAAACCAAAAACATGATGAATATATTGCTCCTGAAAGTGATGATGGTAAAAATAGGAGTTTGGAGGATGAAATCTCTAATAAGGAAAATTATCAACTCAAGGATAAAGAAGCTTCCAGTGCACATAATAATGACGTTGAATATGAATCTTCAAAACTAGAACAACAAGAAGAAGTTTCAGATAAACCCATTATGCAAAAAATATTAAGGTCATTACCTATGAGATATGATGCAAATATTTCTTCAATTTCAGATAGATCCGATCTAAATACACTCACAATTGATCAGCTCCATGAAATATTTACAGCATATGAAATGAGAATAGGGCATGATAAATCAACAAAATATGAAACAACTTTCAAAGCATCCGAGACAAAGATAAATCAAGAGCAAAAACATCAATCCAGCCATCTTGAAGAATCTGATGTGGAAGAAGACAATCTCATTAGAAAACTTCAGAAAGGATCAAGGAAGTATAAAGGCAAGCTTCTTTTCAAATGTTTTAACTATGGCAAAGTTGGTCATTTTGCATCCAAGTGTCCCTATCCCAAGGAGGACCCTGAAGATGAAGAAAATAAAACAATTGGTATCCTAGTTAGAGATCGATGAGAATCGATGGACATAACCAAGGGTTGTTTGAATAAAGATGAGCTATAATTGCACAGTGTTCCAGTAGGACAACATCACTCGTAGAAGCAACATTTTGATGTACAAAATGAGGTACATGACATCTTGCAGTAATAACAAGAGGAGAAACCTTTGAAGAAAAATCTACCCTTTTAGAAACAAAGGGGGAGAACAATCTGTAAAAGTTCAGGGGAAGTATTAAATAATAAATTAGGTGGATTAAATTTTGAAAAGACTCGATCATTACAAAAATTTGTATCAAGAAAACTACTCACATGAAACACAAAAAATGTCAATCAACTAAGATAGGAAGTTAGTAAATTAACAGGGAAGAAACCTTGTTAGGAAGAGTTACCTTTTCAGAAAAAAAAGGGGGAGAATAGTCAGAAGCAGAGTGAGAGCATATTGACAGGGGGAGTCATTCAGCTATGACTGGCAGAACATGTCCACAGGAAGAGTTACCCAAGTTCAGTCTGATCAGTAACATACAAGAGCTTTACCAGTGGTCAGAAAAGTAATCATACTGATAGATCATAAGAGAAGAAACCCTTTTCCATTGATGTCAAAGGGGGAGACAAACTTCATATAAAGGAAAACTTCATAAAAGAAAACATCAACACAGGGGGGGTTTGTATATGAAGTTAGTGTGTTAACCTCAATGACAAAGGGGGAGATTGTTGGAAATATTTTCATTGATGTCAACAGTCGAAGTGATGATTTGTAATGATGAAGTACATCAGATGAGATTGTCATTGATGTCAACAGTATATCAGTCAGCATAAGATGTCAAACTGTGTGGAGAGATAGACAGCGCAAGCTCACGAGGAGGAGCGAACAACATAAACTAATTGTATGGCAATCAAGGCTCAGAAGTACATAAGTATTTAGTGTATATTTTTTATCACGATAGGATAAAAAATGATTCATTGACCAAAAGCTCTGAAGGAAGAACAGATTGTAGAGATGTCGTCAGGATCAGTGAAAATACTGAATAGTTGATCAGTGCGCAGAAAATGCGAGAAGCCTTAGTAGCCACCTGATCAGAATGAGAAGATCAACAACCGTTTGATCAAGAGTTTGACCATGTTGATCATCTGATACAATGCACATCAGTCATTTGAGTGACCATGGTCTTGAGTATCATTGAAAGATCATGACCGTTGATCTTCTTCAAGAATACCCATCAGCCGTCGGATCCAGTGGAGCTGCAAGGAGGATAAGCCCAGGAGTTAGTTAAACACTCCAAAGCAGCGAAATGATCTGATCCGTTGGATCAAGAGGACATGTGGCAAATTATTGGAATTTCACTGACTCACAAATCAAGAAAGTCAAAGATAGTGTTGCATGAACTCGTGAAACACGAAATTGCGATATGATATGGACCATTGGATCATGGAGGGTCGTGGAACGTCGATCCAACGTAAGTGGATATCAGGAAATCAGATATTGGGAAATCAGGATTCAAAAGAAGGGAGGTGCTCTAACCTCTGAAATACTGAAACACGAAATCGCGATTAGATCCAGACCATTGGATCGAGGAGAGTTGACGATCGTTGATCTACTTCGAGAGCCTCAGCAGCCATCGGATTAAACTTGATTCCCGTCAGCTGTCAGATCATCTCAATGTGGAAGGATAAAACAAGTAAGGTAAAGAGGCTGTGAGTTCAAAGTGCTGAAACCCCGTTAGTCGTCGGATCACCAATGCCATGGACCGTTGATTTGTCATGAAGAATTTCAAAGTTTCACGAGTTTCGAGCTAGGCAACTCATATCAAGAGTTCACGATATGTGAAATCGCGACACACTCCTCTGGTTTGGCCCCTGGTCATAGCTGGTGGTCATGTTGATGAAGGTTAAGGTAGGAGCTAACAAAGCGCTAAGCCCCTGTCAGAATTTTGGAGTGTCGAGGAGTCAAGGATCCAGAAATCAAGAAAGTAAAACATAGAAGGCTTTTTTGTCCTGAAGATGGATCCTGTTGTCGATCCGAAACGTCGACGACAAGCTGTCAATAACACTATGGTTCTTCCGACAAATTCTGAACAAATTTCTCACCACAAAAACCTAAATGAACAAAGTAAAACATGTTGACAGACCACATCAACTATGACACGTGGTGCAATCAGAAACTGACAAGTGTCAAGTTGATTCAGCATTTCTGGTAGGTGAAAATCATGAATCAAAGTGACACATGGAATCTACTCACTTTGTGACACGTCAGCAAGTGACGTAAGCAACTTACGACACTCTGAGAGTTTTGCATGGAAAGAAAACACTCTAATATCGTCGAAGTCCCGAACGTCGAAATTGCGAAAGGGACATGCGTCAGTAGATTGATAGCTTCAGATATTTGACATGCTGGAAGTCACGAAAATTGCGAAGGACGAAATGTCGAAGAGCCGAATTGACGAAAGGCTGAATGGCCGAAGTCACGAAGAGCCGAAATGCTGAAGGGTTGAAAGACCGAAGTCACGAAGGTCGAAATGTCAAAGTGTTGAAGTTACAACATCCATCCATCTCGATGAATGACTAAGTCATGGCCGTCATGATTTTGCAGTAAAAGTATGAGGGCAAGGTTAAAGTGGACCGTTGATGTATCTCTGCGAGATAAACATGAATCCTCCAATTTTATCGACGATATCATAATCGGGAATTTTGCAACGTAGTAAGTCATGAAGACCCGATTTGCAAAATGCCGAAAATTCTTCAGACATCCATCCCATCAGAGATCGAATCATGACTGTTAATTTAATAAAGAGTTCTCTTGGTCTAATTTCCTAAGCGTGAGTTCACCGTCGTTGGTCATATGGTAAAAAATTTTAAAGGGAAATAATGTATGTCGCTTAGTTGGTAAGCCTATGGTTCTATGTCGTTGGTCATATGCTATAAGCATTTTACTATACATCTCTATAGTTGGTAAAGCCTGTGGTCTTATGGCATGGTCATATGTGATGGTTTGAAGGAAGCGCCTTCACGAAATCTGGTCTTTGTAAATAAAACATAGATTCGGGATCGAGTTTAAAGGATTAAATTGATCCATGATTGTGATCAATTTATGGAAAGCCTTCACCGTAAAATAAATAAACAATAATTAAGATTGATTAATCAAAGAGGCGCGATGGTTGAAGAATGAACCGATTCACAGTCATAATTAAAAGAGAATAAATCACGAAAATATGAATAAAGAATAAAAAGAAAAAATGATATTAATTAAAGTTTAGATTATCATTTTAAATGAAAAGGTACAATGGTTTAAATAAAGGGACACGTTTTAAATTTCACACCAGTTTGAAGATTATATAAACGAGAAAAAGTGGTGAGAACAAAGTGTCTCTGCACTTCAAAACAGAAGATCAAAAGCAGAAGGAGATTCCAAGAAGATATCAGAGGAAAGAAAATGTGAATTACAGAGAAGATGAAATGCGGTGATGAGTATCTTATGATATACCTTTGATCATAAGATTGAACTGATTCTATAATGGATCACTACTACTGTAGTTGAATAAACTTTAGTTGAATAGACTAGGTTCTATCAGCAAGTTGGGACTTGCAGCAAGCTGGGTCTTGCGCCAAGTTGGGTCTTGGCAGAGAGTTGGTGCTCTTCGAGGGGTTGGTGCTCCTTACTTTAGTTGGTTCTAAAAGAAAATCCTCTCTCACATATATTCATACTACTATGTTCATATTTATTATACAAAGGCTTATACAAACATCTGGTGTCTTTGTGTTCATTGCAATTATAATGTGATTGTTCTTAATATGTTCAAATATGTTTTAAGTGGTAACTTGTGAAAAGAAATAGTTAAAATAGTTCACACACTAATTCACCCCCCCCCCCCCCCNTTAGTGTGGGCCATGTGTTCTTCACCCAAAACTGGCCATAGTGCATTACTAATTCTCCCACACAATTGATAAAGGATCAACACTCCCTACACATGGGCAGAGGAGCGTTGATACTCTAACAAGGCTCAAAACTTAGGGAATGTGGTTAGGCTTCGACATTTTCTCAATGTTATCTCATTCACCATGTCTTAGGGAACACAACCAACATTTAGTCATGGTGTCAACATTTATGACACTTAGTAGAATACAATACATAAGTGCACCACTTAGTAGCGTGGAAATTTGGTGTGTAACATATTACATCTAAAGTGTGAGGTTAGAAGAGAAATCGATGGCTGAAACATTTTACAAAATGATGTGTACCAAGGGGTGCTTGGAATAGGAGAGTCACATGGAATTTGCAAACAAACATCAAACAACATAGATATGAATCATATTTAGGACTTTAAATCATGGTCGCCAACCAATACACTGTGGATCCATAACATTGTTGACTAACGATATGGCCACCAAAAATACAACGTGGATAGGGATGATTTTAAGTATGGAAATTTATTTTAAAATGTAGAAACCTTGGCGAATCTTACTAATCATTTATATTCCAACTATAAATCTTTGGCGATATCTTTGTAAAAATATTCAAATTTCTAAGGATTTTATATAGTTTTTATAAATTTTTGGCGATTTTTAAGGTAAAATAATTTTATCCTATAGAATTTGGGCAAATCATTTTTAAAATAGCGAATCTTGTTTTTGGAAACACCATGGAAAATTAGCCCATGAGCGAAATTTAGCCCCTAAAATCATCTATGAACGTGGATCTATATATTCATAATTGAATCAAGTCGTAGCCACGAAAAAGTACACAGTGGATCTATGATATGACAACAACATAGCCATAGACCAATACAAAGTGGATCTATGTGGCAGTGTATATTAGTAAGATTGTTCTCCATCGCAACCTCAGCTAGGAACATAGCACTGGTAGGCGCCTAAACAATTCTCAGTGTCTTCCTCCCAATCCCGAACTAGTATGATTCTAACTATGTGAATAGATGTCAAGATGTCAAACATGGTAGAAACAACTTGATTATCGGTCATTAATGTAGACCATTAACAAGTGTGAGAGGAATCACCATTAATTATAATGACTCCCAAGTAGTACATTCCAACTAATGTGAATCAATGAGTTGAATTTGAACACTCAATGGAATCATTCAATCAGAAGTCAATGATGTAAACCCATTGTCAAAAGTGAGGAAACCTACCATAAGGAAGGTGAGTTCCAAGGTATTGATTAGTTCTTAAGTCTAATTCCTAGATAATGTGTTGAAGTAGATAGGAAAAGACTCATCGAAGGAGATCCATGATGTATCTCCCATCGTCAACACAAAACAGAGACGGGATAGTGATTTTAAGATCATAGATCAGACAAAGATAGAATGATACGGGTATGAAAATGGATACTGCAGAATGGTTGATTGGTTGATACTTTCCTTGAACATTGTGAGGCACGACAAATGACTTGGCAACATTGACTCAATGAGTACCAAGAACATAATGTGATGATAATCAAAGCACTCTTCAACTGGAATGAAAAATTATAACAACACATAGAATTGGTATGACTCAGAGACAAGCAGATTATCCAACTATAAGATGACACACAAATAGGTGCCATGTTCAAGGGTGACAACAAACAGCTGCCATAATGTTTTCAAAAACCTTGATCCACTTCTTTCAATTTCCCCCCCACCATGATTGGCGAGTACCTATTTCTTTTTAAACGAGCTCAAGGAGGATAAAAGATGTTTGGTATAACTCATCTTCGATGAGTCCCTCATCATATGTTTAATGAACCTGAATAAGGAGGGGTTAAGTCCCATATGGGTCCTTCAATGTTTAATTTCAAGAGTCTAAAGAAGGTAAAATCATTCATCTTTTCATGTTTAGAGAGTCTGAAAAGGAAAAAAGAAGACTCCAAGGGATGACTTTTTCATAAATTTAGTCTCTCAAGTCTGAAAAAGTGTAAAATAATACCTAGGAGAACTCTTCTAGTTGATACTGACTAGAGTATTCTTTTTTCGTAATTAGTCTCACGAGGCCGAAAAAGAAATAAACTACCACTCGAAATATGCCCTTTCAAACCTTCTAATGAGTGTGAAAGGAAAAAATCTCACTCAACAATATATTCATGTTTAGAGAGTCTGAAAAGAGCTTAAAGGAGACTCCAAAGAGTTCCTTTTTCACATATCTTTTACGAGTCCAAAAAAGTGATAAAAGTATACTCAGTAACCTATTCTCATGTATTTACAAGCATGCGAAAGGAAAAATAATGAGATCAGCAACCTATTCTCATGTATTTACGAGCAAAATAAAGAAGAAATATTGAGCTTGATAACCTATTCTCATGTATTTACGAGCACGAGAAAGAACAAATATTGAGCTCGGTTTCTTCCAAACATAATTTCCATAGGTTTTGAGTGATACCCATGGGTATTTGGTGCTTTCCCCCCAACTGAGAAGCTAGCGGCTTAACTCCAACAAGATGTCCAGAGGCTGGAGACATGCCCTCCAAGCTTCGTTTCGTCTACCAACTCTTATGTTGTCACCAATTTCTAAACCATATTAGAGTCCTGGCTACTAATAGGTAAATGTTCACCAGAGGAAGAAATAGGATCAACAAACATAGGCAAATGACATGAAGGTTCAGTTACGAGATCTATTGAAAGACTCAACTCAACATTTACGAGATCTAGCAAAAGACTCGACTCAATGTTTACGAGATCTAGTGAAAGACTCGACTCAATATTTACGAGATCCATTGAAAGACTCGACTCCATCGGAGGGGGTATGTTTCATTTTTTAATGAGATTGACACGGAAAATTAACTATGCTCATGAGTTTTTGTTTCGTTTTTTAACAAGCTTCACATAGGAAAAGAACTATGCTCGTGGTCCTATGTTTCATTAATGAGCTTGACACAAAAACAATAATTTTTCTTGTGGTCCTCTTTTTCATTTTTTAACGAGCTTGACACAGAAAAGGGAACTTTACTCGACATCATCTATTTCATTTTTTAATGAGATTGACACAGAAACAGGAACTATGCTTGTCGTTCTCTACCATGGATTCCAAGAGGTCTTCATTAGACGGAAGAAAAACACTCTGGAAGGAATACATGGTAAGGGACTTACTTAGTTCAATAGGGGGGAGAACATAGTCCAAGGTCCCTAACGAGGGAGTTACCATGTCAACTGTTGGATCTAGATCCAAAGAATATGAGCATACAGTGAGAGGATCTTTCTCATAGGTATTTGAAAGCATGGGAAATGTTTCCACATAATTAACCTATGGTGGGGTGTATATTTCTTGCATATAAGGAACGTTTAGGGAATTCGGATGGTTGGCGTTCATATTTTTACGAGGAAAATATTTCTATAGATAGGGGTAAACCAAAATAGACAAAATGACAAGAAAAAATAAACTCTAATCCCAAGTATGATATATAAAAGAAATGGTAACAAGACAAAGCTAAGAGCCTACCTCGTTCGGACATTCGAAGAAGACCACCATTGAGCATGCAACCCAAAGATTTATACCTGCAACTTGTCCCCAACAACCAAGATACTCAAGAATATGGTGATAATATATCATGTTAGCATATAAATTAGCATAATACATTAACATACATGACAAATATGCCCATGGAATAATTATTCAAATATTTGCAAGATATCAATTGGACGAGAAAAGAGTATTTCTATTAAAATAATCAGCAGAAGTACATAGGTGACAAACTTTTGTAACGGCACATATCAGAATCGAGAAACTAAGTCCCTCCAACTGGGCCTCCACCACTTTAATTCTCCACCAAAGGAAATCTCATATATAGGAGTCAATGAGGTTCTCCATCACAAAGAAGGAAGAGCTTGGGCGATGAACAAAAGGAGTTCATACTTTCAAGGAAAAAGGTATGTAGACTCAATATGAAGTGAAAATTTCTCCAGAGTGTCTTTGCTCTCCAAGTTGAATTGTTGAATCCCCTCAATGCTTGGATATGGCTTAATTTATAGCCTTCAAATGGAATTAAAGGGGAAATTCAAAGCGTTTCTAGTATATGGAAGGACAAGGATCATGGATCTCGGGACATGGCATGGAAACCAAACATAATTTTTAATTTTTAGCACCAAACCCGATGTACATAGGCTTTAGTGGAGAAAACTACGTGTATTCTTGTTGTATAGTTTATAGGGTGCGTATATGTGGAAAAATGTTCATTTTTTTCTCTGGAATGAACAAAAAGGGACATAAAGTCTGTAGAGGGTAATGGAAGGCCATCCAAGCAAGTTGCATAGAATGAGGAAAAAAAAATTGTAACACATATGAAGGCCAATGAATGAAAGTTGGTCAATGGTCACAATATTTCCATTATGAGGGAAATACATCACTCGAAAGAGATTGGATACAATAGCTTTCATATCATAAACATATTCCCACCCAAGGAGCAAATTGAAATCCAAGGGGCCTCAGACTACCATCATATCAATATAGACAGTTTCCCCTCCTAAGGTAATAGGTAATCGAGGAAGGATCCATAAACGTCCACTATCTATTCTATTAAAAGCCAACAAATTCTGAGTCACCGACACAAGAAGAGGGGAGCCAACAGCTTGCCAAGCGTTAGAGGATAGTATGCTAATGAAAGCACCTTTGTCTACAATAGAGTGACATATATTTATTTCAAAAAAATCTAGAATGATTTGGAAAGGCATGTAGGAAGTAAGACGAGGTATCGTCAGTCTATTCCAATCAAAGGAAATTACCTCATTAGTTGGAGGGGGGTTCATTGGAATCGGTGAAATATCCCCTTGTCTAGAGATATATGAAGATATAAGAAAAACCTGAGTGATATCTACTTCACTCTTCAATGGAATAGTGGGATCAACTGATGATGGAACTGGATCGTTCACTTGATCAACCAGATTGACCGATGATGGAACCGAGTCGATCAGTTCATAAACCAATGACATGTTGGGAGAGAATTTAAGGTAGGCTGTTGGAAGTTGTTGTTGGACATCAACAATATTTTCCAAAAAATGTGAAGACCCATCCATACGAGGGAAAATGTAAGTTTGATGACTTCCTTCACATAACCTACAAGGAAATTTGACTCTACCTTTCTTACTTCCAACCTTACTATCACTAGTTGATGGGTTTTCACCAGCATGACTTGTGGCAGCTGGCGACACAGGTTGTTGGGAACCCATAGACCACACTTCTAAGATCTTGGGAAGACCAAAGAAATCCTTAAGAAGATGGTCACCCTTACAAATATTGCAAGGGAATTTGGGCTTGTGAGTTGTCTTGGTAGGATTTTCAATATCATAAACAATCGCAACATGATTAAAAGTAGCTGGTTGATTGCCTCCAACATGACCTACAGTGGTTGGAATATTGGCCACTTTCTTATTTTAATTCTTCTTAATATTCATTTTCTTCTTCTTCTTATCCTCCTAGTTACTAGCATTAAGACTTTCATTAGGCGAGGAATAAAAAATGGAAGAAGACATGATGGGTGAATAAGGAAAAGGGTCAACATGAGGTTGATGTTATTGGGGTGCAGGGATTGCATATGAAACACTAGGAGTATTTGGGATCACCTAATCTAGATTATTTTTTAGAATGAAATGAAGGTAGACATATAAAAATTAAATATACATAGATATTGCATAAACACATAGATACAGTTGTTAGCGTCGAAAGTCACCCCTGGATTGCAGCAGGAACAGAGCCCAACGTTGATCAGTTTATGTCACGATTTGTTTAAAAGGGGGATGATCAAATGGAAGCTAACTCAAAACAACATCGTTCTACCTCCAAAACCAGGTCAGGTATGCATGAGCGAGTGAGGTCTTAATCAAACTTCAGATAGTGAGTCATAGTGAGGGTGAGTAGGGGGAAGACTTGTATCAGAAAGATGCAAGGGTCTGTCGTAAACATATGGTTTCTAACAGACTGTAGGAGAAGGCATCTAAATGCAAGATCTTCTTAAATTCAAACGCGAAAAGCCAGAGAATACAATAATGCAACAATAAATCCTTTATCATAACATAATTGCAATAATTCGCACGAATCAGTCGTTCATGAACTCTCTCAGCATGAGATGAAAATTTAGATGGAGTAAGAAAAACTATCTGTTATAAAATAAGAAATCTCACATACAGATGTATAACCAGAAAGATAGAATGTCTATTAAAACTTTATAGTCAGGAGCTTTGCTCTACCATTGATAGATTAAAAAATACAAAGACTGAGTTTATATACTTAGAGAAAATCGCCTAACATCAACGTGCTTAGTCATCCAAGGCTTGGTGTCCCTTCAGCGAAATTCGGACAGTTATTCTTTGTCAGACACCACCTTGACTACGCGTGGCTCCTGCAAGGGGAGTAGTTGAGCCATTAAGTGTCGAGCTAGCGTGTGCAGACCTCCTCTGGCTAGTCGAGAACTTGGCATGGCTTCTCTGGAAAAATGGGTACACAAGACCCTCTCGAATAGACCGCTTCCCAGACCCTCCATACCTCACACTTAATGAATGAGGAGAGGTTTCAACCGCCCCTTCTTTCCTTCATTTACTCCAAGTGAAGACCAGGACCAAGTTCAGGTCCGACGACAACTGGAGGTCATGACGGGCCTCTCTGTCACTGAAACCCGATGCCTTTGGCCCCTTTTGCACAGCTCTGTTCTTTCCCAAGTGACCACGGGCTGTGACCCTGTGTTTACTCTCAAAGGCGCTTTCATCATTCGTGAATAGGAAGGGGTTGATCCCTGTTCCTTGAAATCGCGATGAGCGAAAAACTGAGACGGCTTAATTTGGTGCCACACATCCCTCTAGATCTGGTGGTTCTGAGATCTCTCGACGATGATGTGGGCCCAAGTCTTGGACACTCCTGGCACCTCGCGTATCGGGAATACGACGATGCTGCACCTTGCGCCTCGAAATCGCGATGGGCGAAGCGGCGAGGAGCCTAATCACGTGCCAGGTGTCTCCTGTGGATGGACGACCGAGATTGCTCTGTAATACTGCAGGCCCGACTTTGGGCGCTTTCGTCACTTTCAGGGTTCGGGGTTTCGAGATATGGGACAACATGAAACCTTCACCCTTCGAACTCCCGAATGCCGAAACACCGATGCGAATAGATCTTGCGCCACGCGTCCTCTGGATGGATGGATGTTATTCTTCCCTGCACACAATATGGGTGCTACCCATTGCGCTAACCCCAGTGAAGTTCCTCTAGACGCGATTTTTTGCCAACCGTTGATCTGCTCCTATGGATGGATTTTGACCATTGAAAATATGATCTTTGCCCGCTTATTTGCTTGGAAGCCACAAACGAGATTTTTCTCGTTCTGCGCTTGGGTGCTTTCTGTGCAACCTACAGACCTGGGTATCTTCGTGCCCTGAGACAAAAATTGTTGCTAACATTAGGCTCCATGGGGGATAGAGTCGTCCCCGTGATGCTTTAAGGACTCATTTTGCATTTCCAGTGCCTTTCTTTTGGGCTATGGAGTCATTCACTAAGCCAGAAAATAAAAATGAAAATGAATAAAGAAACAAAAGGACACTATTTAAAAACAAAGGAGCCATCTGAGGCTTAAGCAAAACATTTCTTCAGAAAATTCCCATTTACTGGGCTGTTGAAAACCTCTTCGCCCTCCAGATCCTGCAGCCCGTACGTGTTATTTGAGAAAACTTCAAATATTTTGAAGGGCCCAATCCACAGGGCTTCGAATTTTCCATGCTTACCCTTGTCTTGCTTAGGAGCATCCCACTTCAATATCAGGTCTCCTATCTGGAACTCCTCCTTCTTGGATTTCTTATCAAAAACTTGCTTGATCATCTTCTGATGGTCCTGAATTCTGATCATTACCTGCTCTCTAGCCTGCTGAACTTATACCAGTTGATGAATTCTTCTGATCATGTCATTGGGCTCTTCTTGATAATCCTGGAAGAATTTCGCTATGGGAATGGCTAGCTGATAAGGGAAGACAACTTATTCCCCATAAACTAATTGGAAAGGGGAGATGCCTATAGATCTCTTTGTGGTCACTCGATCGGCCCATAGAGAGAATTTCAGTTTCGAATTCCAGGCTTTTTTGTTGTCCTCCAATAATCTTTTGATGATCCTTATCAGGCTTTTGTTGGAGGATTCTGCTAAACCATTGCCCTGAGGATAGTATGGGGTGGAGTGAATCAGTTTGATCCCAAATTTCTCACAGAACTTGGCTAACAGCTCAGCCTTGAAAGAGGTCGCGTTATCGGTGACAATCTTTCTTGGGCAACTGAATCTTGTGATGAGGTCTTCCAAGAATCCAAGAATTACCTTGTGGGAAGCACTCCTGGTGGGGATGGCTTCGATCCACTTAGTAAAGAAATCTGTGGCGGTCAGGATCCATCTGTGCTGCCCGCTGGAAGCAGGGTGGATTTCTCCAATAAAATCTAGGCCCCATTGCTGGAAAGGTCCTGGAACAACTACTGGCTTTAAAGGAAGAGACTTGAGCTATTGCTTTCCTGAAAATCTTTGGCACGGGATACAGGATCTTACTCTTCTACAGACATCAGTGAACAAGGTGGGCCAGTAGTACCCAGCTCTGAGGATTTTGTGAGCCATGGTCTTCCAGAAATGGTGTCCTCTGCATAGGCCGCTATGAAATTCAACCATGATCCTGTCGGCCTCTTGTGGATCCATGCATTTTAAAAGCACCCCTAGGGGGTCTTTCCAGTATAAAATTTTATCGATAAGGTAGTATCTAACTACCTTGAGCTTCAGAGCTCTTGCTTTGTTCCTTTGTAGGCCATCTAGAGGCCACAACTCTTGCAGAAAGTATATGACATTATTATACCAAGGACATCGAGCCAATGGGGGCTCCCTTTGAGGGTCCATGTCAGATAGCTGACCCTGCAGAATTCCTGTGAATTCGTTGATGAAACTTACCCAAAAAGATTGGCAATTGGCTTCAGCCAACAACTTGGCTAGACCTTGACCTTTGATCAATTTGGTAGGCTTTATCTCTAGGTCAAATTCCATAATCTTGGCCATCCATTTACTCCTCCTTCTGTCTATGTCAAGCTGAATAAGGATGTCTTTAGTAGCAGCTGAAGGCACGAATGCGGTTACTTTTGAGTGCAAGACATAAACTTTGAAAGCTTTGAGAGCTTTCACCAAGGTGTAGGCTTGCTTCTCCATGATTTCGTACCTAACTTTTGCATCTCTCAATGCCTTGTTGAAGAAGGCAATGGGTTGCTCTCGCCCTTCCTCATTTTTCTGCAACAAGACCACTGTTATTGTATCAAAAGAAGCAAAAGATAAAATTAGGAAATCTTTGGAATAGTCAGGACTGATCAGCACAGGTGCCTCATTCAACTCCCTTTTTATTTGGACAAAAGATTCTCTGGGTTTAGCAGTCCATTTCACTTCGTTTCCCTTCCTGAGCATGGCTGTGATGTGTTTCACCATCTCAGCAAAATTCAAAATGAATCTCCTCAGAAAATTAATCTTCCCCAAAAAGGCCTGAACTTCCTTCTTAGATCTGGGAAGTGATAGGGTCTGAATTGCCTCTATCCTGCTAGGATCAATCCTTACTCCCTCTGCTGATACTATATGGCCTAACAACTTCCCTTCCTTCATAGCAGACAAAGATTTCTTGGGATTTAGGGAAAGGCCAAACCTCCGACACTTCAAAAAAACTTTTCTCAGGTGACAACAATGCTCTTTGTTAGACCTGGAGAAGACTGTTATGTCATCTAGATAGATCACCAAAAACTTATCTTTCTCTTTGACGAAGGCTATGTCCATGGCTCGCTGAAATGTGGCTCCTGCATTCATCAACCCAAAAGGCATTTTGGCATACATGAATGTGCCCCAAGGAGTGGTGAAGGCCATTTTTTCTCTGTCTCCAGGCATGACAGATATCTGATTATAGCCGAAAAAACCATCGATCATGGAAATCCTAGATGCATCGGTTACCCTCTGCAATATGTGTTCCATGTTGGGCAGGGGATAATTGTCTTTCTTTGAGCTCCTGTTCAAGTTCTTGAAATCGACACAAAGCCTGATTTCTCCACTTTTCTTTCTTACAGGAACCAAATTGGCCACCCATTCGGAATATCTCAAGGGGACGATGATCTAGGCCTCTAACAACTTCTTCACTTCTTTCTCCATGACAGGCAGCAACATGGGATTTATCTGTCTTAGCTTCTGCCTAAATGGCTTAGCCTCTTCCTTCAGTGGGATCTTGTGTTCAATGATGGATGTGTCATATGTCTTGAGGTCTTCATAGGTCCATGCAAACACATCAACAAACTCTCTCAGCAACTCAGTATATTCAACCCTCTGTTCTCTAGTCAAGCTTCTTGACAACTTGACAAACTTAGGCTCCTCTGGTGTCCCAATGTTGCACTCAGCTGTTTCAACATCTTCATCTGAAACCCTGCCCTTTACTGCCACATCATTCCCATCGAACAATCTTTCTAACGAGACTAGTCCCCTCGGAATGTGATTGCTAGGTAGCTGAATAATTTGGTGGTTAGCAATTTTATTTAAAAACACCTCCATGTGAGGGTCACCTTCCAGGTCAGGATCCTGATCAATGTGCAATGCAGAAAACTCATCAACAGATTGGAGAATTTTTTCAATTTCCAGATCATCTTCGAATACCTTCAAATGCTTGAAATTTTATGGTACAGAGGGCCTATATTTTATTTCAACATCAGATTTGACCATAGGCGGCAAAGGAACTTTGAGCAGACTAGCTGAGACAGCCAAAGAATCGGCTGAAGTATTTTCCCCCCTCGGAATGAAAAAAATTTTAAAAGCCAAGAAGAAACTATCCATCAGGTCCCATACCTCATTTCTGTAATTTCTGAGCCAGGGATTATTAGCACGATAGGCATTCCTGACTTGCTAGATAATCAACTCAGCATCTCCAAGTATGGCTATCTCTTTAATTCCCATTTCCTTTATAGCCCTCATACCTAGAACAAGAGCTTCATACTCTGCCACATTGTTGGTGGTTTCAAATTCCAGCTTGTATGACAGGGATATGGTCTCTTGAGAATGTGACATGAAAAATACTCTAGCGCTAGCACCTTTGCTAGAAGAAGCTCTGTCAAAAAACATCTTCCAGACAGAGGTGTTTGGATGGGGAATCAGATAATTAGGACTAGGCTTCTTCTTGACTTGGAAAGGGTCTTCAGGAGCATCAGTGAGCTACAATAAACTAGACCCCAAATCGGTGTCAAGTGCAAATATGGGGTGATTGGTGGGGTTTGCTTCATCACTAACAATGTAGGCCAACTGAGCTTCCCTATATAACCTCCTTTGTTCCCCTCAGAAGACTAGAATGGTGGAATATGAGAGATCCATCTGTAATGTTCCTCCCATCTTTTTAATCCAAGATCTTGACAACAACATGCCAAACTTGGGGGGGACATCAGCTACCACAATATCCATGAACACACTCTTCATAAGCAGCTGAAACCAGTAAACCACCAGGTCTTTGATGACTCCCAGACACTACACTCTCCTTGAATCGAAGGAGTACAAATCATGATAAGTTTTGGTCACCTCCAATCCCAATTCTTCCATTACTATTTTGGGCATAAGGTTATGGGAAGCCCCTGAATCCATGAGGCAGTTATGTAGCACTTTATCATGTATGTTTAGGGATGTGTAGAAAGTGGGGGATGAGTCATTTCTATCTTCTACCATGGGGCCTAGGACAACTGTTGGCTTTTCATCTTAGAGATTTATGGAGTCTGTGGGAAGGCATGAGACCTTAGACTGTAAAATCTCAGAGAAACGTTTCTTGAACCCTTCATGTTTGATTAATTTCGTTAGGGGCACAGGGATTCTGATCTTTTGAATCTCATGCTCGAAATTAAAAGAAGATGTAATCTTTGGAATTTCTTTTATTTCAGGAACATGACTTTGGACTATGGGAGAGAGGGGTTGGGACTTCTTACCTCTATGACTATTCGCCACTTCATTAGCAAGTTTCTATGTTCCAGTGATCTGCCCAGGAACATCGGGTGCCACTGTCTTTTTCTTGGACCTCAGGTCATACCTGCCTCAGCTGCCAGCAGCTTTGTCTCCCTTGCTCAGTTCATTTAGCTGGTTGTCCATGAGAGACTCCTCATATGCTTATTGAGTGAGATGAGGAAAAGGAGGAGTATCTCCGAAGCAATGGATTTCAGGATCAAGCTCATCTGTTTCCCCTTCTTCCTCTTCGACCACAAAATTGTTTTGAAAAGGAGCCTGAATTTTCTGGTCTTCTCTATCTCTTCCCCTCTCTCTTTGCACAGTCAGGGAATTAATGTTGTTTGGCCTTCTGAAACCTCCTTTGTTTTTGAAATTTTGAGGGCCCTTGTATGCTTGCCTCCCCTCCACCTTTATTCTCTCCATCTCTGCAGACAGAGACTTCACCATCTTGGTCAGTTCATCCACTTGAGGGTGGGGCACCGATTGACTAGAAGTTGAGGTTTTTGATCTTCCCTTTCTCCTGTCTGTGTCGGCCTTGTTCCTCAGTCTATCAGATGCTAATAAATTTGATTCCACTTCTATGGCCGCATCTTGCATTTGAGCTAAGGAGGTGGCTCTTCTTTCTCTCAATAAAAGACAGAAATCGGGGCCAAATGCACTAGCATAAGAAATATTGGCCGAGGCTTCTGAGGGTTTTATTTCGGCAGGAATTTTATTATACATCTTATTGAATCTCTTGGAGAAGTTAGAGACAAACTCTCCTTCCATCTTCTTCAAATACCCGAACTCTGTCATGTAATACATGAAATCCTTCCTATCTCCCCACTGCCTCAGGAAAGCACTATCCAGGGCTTCGATCCCAGCAATAGATCCGGGGGCCAATCCTCTAAACCACTTCCTCACCTCGCCATCCAGACTCTAGACGAAAACTCTCATCCAGACATATTCATTTTCAAAGTTCAGGTTGTCTCAATAACTGTAGAAAGCAACCAAGTTCTCTTCCATAGTTATGTCCCCTTCCCCAGTGAACTTGGGCATATACTTCAAGTAATCTCCAGCAGGGAGAGGATTCATAGGATGGGGTAGGATTAAGGGAGCATATCTGGCAGCAACTATGGCGTCCATTCTATTTAGAGGGGGATTAGCACCAGCCATAGGAATATTAGGCGGGGGTGAACTTGGAGGAGAAGGATTTCGTGAAGGGGCTATCGGGAATGGGTCTCGAAGTGGAACGGGAAACAAAAGGGGATTTAAGGAGAAGGCTAACGGGTTCAAGTCAGTAGATGCTCCTCTTTGTACAGGAGTGGTAATGGTAACAAGAGGAGGAGTGGGGAAATCTTCTGCAGTCCTGGGTCTATGCCAAAATATAGCTTCAGAGGAGAGGAGAGTGACAAGGGTTTCTCCCTCCAATCCCCTACCAAGAGGGGAAAACTCAGCAGGAACACTCTCGAAATTCAGGAAACGGGAAACCTCTGAGGGAGGTCTATTAGGAAACCGAGGAGGAGAAAATGGAGTTCCTACAAAAGGAGATGGCGGATTACCTAGTTCGGTAGTGGAAGTTTCTCCTTCATAGGCCTTTCCTTTTCTGAGAACCACCTCTGGATCAGTTTCGGGTGCAACTAGAGGCAGTTGTGGATGAGACCGCGTGTGTCTACCTCTTAAAGCCACAATTAACATGGCAAGTTCGCCACAGTGGAGTCGTCACAATGGAGCTGCCACAATGGAGTCACCAGGTGCATAGTAGCAATCTTTAAAGGCTCTGATACCTGATGCACCTTCAGAATCAAAAGCTCAATGTCGTTCAATCCCGGGGAAAATTTTCAACTTCGTCCCCAGCAACGGCGCCAGAAATGTTAGCGTCGGAAGTCACCCCTGGATTGCAGCAGGAGCAGAGCCCAACGCCCATCATTTTATGTCACGATTTGTTTAAAAGGGGGATGATTGAATGGAAGCTAAATCAAAACAACATCGTTCTACCTCCAAAACTAGGTCAGGTATGCATGAGCGAGTGAGGTCTTAATCAAACTTCAGATAGTGAGTCATAGTGAGGGTGAGTAGGGGGAAGACTTGTATCAGAAAGATGCAAGGGTCTGTCGTAAACATCTGGTTTCTAACAGACTGTAGGAGAAGGCATCTAAACACAAGATCTTCTTACATTCAAACGCGAAAAGATAGAGAATACAATAATGAAACAATAAATCCTTTATCATAACATAATTGCAATAATTTGCACGAATCAGTCGTTCATGAACTCTCTCAACATGAGATGAAAATTTAGATGGAGTAAGAAAAAGTGTCTGTTATAAAATAAGAAATCTCACATACAGATGTATAACCAGAAAGCTAGAATGTCTATTAAAAATTTACAGTCGGGAGCTTCGCTCTACCATCGATAGATTACAAAATACAAAGACTAAGTTTATATACTTAGAGAAAATTGCCTAACATCAGCGTGCTTAGTCATCCAAGGCTTGGTGTCCCTTCAGCCAAATTCGGATGGGTATTCTTTGTTAGACGCCACCTTGACTGCGCGTGGCTCCTGCAAGGGGAGTAGCTGAGCCATTAAGTGTCGAGCTAGCTTGTGCAGACCTCCTTCGGCTAGTCAAGAACTTGGCATGGCTTCTTTGGAAAAATGGGTACACAGGACCCTCTTGAACAGACCACTTGCGAGACCCTCCATACCTCACACTTAATGAATGAGGAGAGGTTTCAACCATGGATGATTTTAGGGGCTAAATTTCGCTCGTGGGCTAATTTTCCATGGTTTTTCCAAAAACGAGATTCGCTATTTTAAAAATGATTCGCCCAAACTCTATAGGATAAAATTATTTTACCTTAAAAATCGCCAAAATTTTATAAAAACTATATAAAATCCTTAGAAATTTGAATATTTTTACAAAAATATCGCCAAACATTTATAGTTGGCATATGCAAGATAAGTAAAATTCGCCTAGGATTCTACATTTCAAAATAAATTTCCATCCTTAAAATCATCCCTAGTTTCAACCGCCCCTTCTTGCCTTCATTTACTCCAAGCGAAGACCAGGACCGAGGTCGGGTCCGACGACAACTGGAGGTCGTGACGGGCCTCTCTATGACTGAAACTCGACGCCTTTGGCCCCTTTTGCGCAGCTCCTTTCTTTCCCAAGTGACCACGGGTTGTGACCCTATGTTTACTCTCAAAGGCGCTTTTGGCGTTCGTGAATAGGAAGGGGCTGATCCATGTTCCTTGAAATCGCGATGAGCGAAACACCGAGATGGCTTAATCTGGCACCATGCATCCCTCTAGATCTGGAGGTTTTGAGCTCTCTCGACGATGTTGTGGGCCCGGGTTCTGGACACTCCCGACACCTCACATATTGGGAATACGACGATGTTGTACCTTGCACCTCGAAATCGCGATGGGAGAAGCGACGAGGAGCCTAATCGCGTGTCAGGTGTCTCCTATGGATGGACGACCGAGATTGCTCCGTAATACTGTGGGCCCGAATTTGGGCGCCTTCAGCGCTTTCGGGGTTCGGGGTTTCGATATATAGGACAACATGAAACCTTCACCCTTCGAACTCCTGAATGCCGAAATGATGACACGACTAGATCTCGCGCCACACGTCCTCTGGATGGACGGCTACTATCCTTCCCTGCACACAATATGGGCGCTACCCATTGCGCTAACCCCAGCGCAGTTCCGCTAGACGCGATTTTCCGCCAACCGTTGATCTGCTCCTATGGATGGATTTTGACCATTGAAAATATGATCTTTGCCCGCTTACTTGCTTGGAATCCACAAACGAGATTCTTTTCGTGCTGCGCTCGGGTGCTTTCCATGCAACCTGCAGACCTAGGTATCTTCGTGCCTCGAGACAAAAATTGTTGTTAACAACAGTAATTCACAATTTTTATTAATGAGAGAATGTACAGAAACTGTAAAATTACAGAGTTAATGACTCACTAAAATGGTGGAAGCTTATCTCTTAAAAGAGATATGATAGCTATGCTCATTCGCAAGAAGATGGTGATGTTTAAAATGAGTCTCTAGAGGCCTTTTTAACATAAAGAAAATACAAAACCCTAACCCCAAAAGATGAAATGCCAAAAGGTTTGTGGGCCCTGATGGGGGTAGTTGGTACGTCAACTTCCCAAGGGCATAACTTTTGCATACGATCTCTGTTTGTGGCACACGATAGCTCGTTTGAAAGTTCTATCTGAGGAATACACATTTTTTCATCACACTTTGGCTAAATCCTACAATGTGACTTTGGAGGGCCCAAAAAACGTTGTTTAGGGCCTCAAAACGACCCTAGAAGTTTAGGACCCAAGAAGCTGTAGAAAAACTTCCAAGGTGGAAACCCTTGTTTTGTGCTAGTAGAATAGGTGGGTGGCCACTAATTTCTAACCGAATCAATCCTCCCCACTTAGGAAGCAATGGTCTCCATTACGTGAAGTTCCTGAGGAACCTTTTGTTGAATCTGAACCTTGGTGAGTTGTTTTCCTTGCTGAAGAAGTTGTCCTTCTTAGCTTGTTGAAGGTTGTTATGAATCTGTTGTTGGAGGGGTTGGATCTGTTTAACCAATTTTGCTGCATAATATACCAAATTTTGGGAGGAATCTCTCGGTAAATATGTAGCATGAAGAACATGAAGGGATTTATCATAACTTGGATTGACTAGGCAGTGTGGAGGCACCCCCATAGGTGCAGTAGGAATATCTCGGTGCTCTTCTACAATATTGTTGATCTTATTCTGCTGGATAGAAGGGTCTTGGGCTGAGGCTGCAGTGGTTGAAGTGTCCTTATCTTCTAACTAGTTTTTGAAGAGGCTAAATGTAATGTACCTCAAAATCTATCAAATAAAAAAATTTGTTCATGCATTCATTCTTAAACAGATTCGTAATTAGAAGAAGGTAGGCCTTTATATTTCTTATTTAAACTCTGAAAGTTTGCTAGAGTCCTAGATGTCATCAACTAACATTACTACCCAACTTAAAATTTCAAATCAACGTTACCAGATGTGCATACTCCGCATTCCAATATTCACTTATAGCCCTACAATTATATTCACTTTCATATTTATATAAACATATATCAATAAAATAGGCTTAGAACTACAAACGATTTTGGGACTTATGGCCCTAAGCCTTATGCATAGATTTGACTCGGATAAACTTGATCAAAAGAACTTAGGTAAAAGGATAAATGTAAAGGGTTGGATTATACACCTCTGCGAAGTGTTTTAACAAAAATATTATCAGACCCCTTTTTAAAAGAATTCGGATAAGGATGGTGGTTAGGTAAGGCCTCCCGGGTAAATTATGTGTAATGATTGTTCTATACCCATTTTCCCGTCTTAGCAACTCATTCGGCTCCACCTGTCCTACATGAAAAATTCAATTGATCATTGTATTAACTGAGTTCATAATGTTTTATGGTTAAAGGGGTCCATGAGTTGCACAGGCACCTCTTTAATCCATAACCCATTTAATGTGAAAGGCAGGGACCAGTCAGACAAGAGTTACACCCTGGCCAAGCCATTAATGGGACATGGCACATACGAAAGTCGAGGCCATCCCCTGACCCTTTGTCCACTGCGGATGCACCAAGTCTCCTTCATCACATGGCCTGACCCTGATTTCGTACCAACATCATTTACTCTACGTGGTAAGGGTTATTTTAGGTTATAGTGGTTTTATTTCTGTCATGGGGAGGTTCTCCGAAAACCTAGCTCTGCGACTCTGTTTTCTTGGCGAAGGGAAGACAACTGTGAGGACTTCCTCTAATGGAGGCGGCATCCTTCCCCAACCACCTGGTAAGTTTCACACTAACATTGTATCCTTGGTCATGGATTAGTTCCCGCGTTCTCTTTTTCTTTTGTAATCATCGAGGGGTAACCTACGCGTCGTCACATTTATACTGACTATTAGTAGTTATTCCCTCATTGCCAAATCTCAATGTTTATATTGAATAATTTTCCTAACAATTTTTGAATTCAAAAATAATTTATTTTTGGGGATTTCACATCCTTTCCCCTTCAATAAAACACTATCCTTAGTTTTCGTTCCTTTCTTGGAATAGGATTGGATGAGATTTCTGCAAATCCCCATCCAACTCCCAAGTGGCCTCCTTAGGGATAAAGTGATTCCATTGCACCTTTACCTGAGTGACAGCTCTGGTCCGAAGTGCTATTTCTCTCCAGTCCAAAATGCGTAGGGGTTCCGCCTAGAACTCGCCTTCTGGTTCCACCTACACCAAGTTCTAATCGATCATGTGAGTAGGGTCATGAACATACTTTTTCAATAAAGAAACATGAAATACGTTATGAATTTTTATATTGGCTGGAAGTGCAAGTTGGTATGCTACGGGTCCAATTCGAGCTAGTATCTCGAAGGGCCCACACAACTTGGGATCCAACTTGGCACAATTCCCGAGTTTTAGTGAGCTCTTTCGGGCTTTAACTTTTAAGTAAACATGATCTCCCACTTGAAACTCCAAGTGTCTTCTTTTCTGGTCCGCATAACTTTTTTTTCTGTCCTATGCCTCTTTCAAGTTCTGTTGTACTTTTCTTACCGTACTTTCTATTTCTTGGAGCATCTCTAGTCCAACCATAAGTTTGTCAACTGGGTTGTCCCAGCTAATTAGATTCATACACTTCTTTCCATACAGTACCTTGAATGGGCTTAACTTAGCCGAAGTTTGGTACCCATTGTTATATGCAAATTCTACCAGGTGTAGGTAGTCTTCCCACTTCCTTGGTTTTGTTCTTACATACATGTGGAGCATATCCTCAACTATTTGGTTCGTTCTTTCAGTCTGTCCATTTGTTTGTGGATGATAACTTGTACTGAAATTCAAATTAGTATTTAGCCCTGCAAATAATTCTTTCCAAAAAGCAAATGTAAATTTTACATCTCTATTTGAAATCACCATTTTAGGAATACCATGCAGTCTAAAAATTTCTTTCATAAATATTTCAGCGATATTTATAGCTTTAAAAGTAGACTTTATAGGAATAAAGTGTGCAGACTTACTGATTTTATCGATTACAACCATAATAGAGTCATTTGTTTTTGAGTTTTAGGCAAACCTGTAATAAGTCTAGCGGTATGGTCTCCCATTTCCATTCTGGTACTAGTAATGGCTGTAGTAGGCCGGCTGGATGCTGGTGATCGACCTTAACCTGCTAACAATCTTGGCACCTATCCAAGTACTCTGTTATTTCACCCTTCATCTTAGGCCATAAAATTAGTTTTCTAAGTGTTGTTATCGTTTTCTGGTATCCTGGATGGCCAGAATATGGTTTCTTATGCACTTCATCCAAGACTGTTATCATTAACTCTGTTGAATCTGGTATGTAAAGTATGTTTTTAAATCGTAATAGTGCATTTTTTTCGATACTCAGATCTAGTTTGTCTGAGTTGGTTGTAGTGTTTTGTAATTCTGTCACTATCTTAGTGTAATTTTTTTCGTTAATACCCGCAGTCTTTGTTCCAACTCACTTTCTGCCCTGCTGACATTCATTTCAAATAACCCATGTACTCTTCTTCTTAAGGAATCAACTACTTTATTTCCATTCTCTTGATATGTCTGACCTCAACGTCAAATTCGTAACGTCCATATTTTGTTTGAAATTTTGTTTTTCTTGTGTCCCTATCTTTTTAACCTCACTTGGTGATAACCAAATCGTAAATCCAACTTCGAAAAGATCTTTTCCCCACCCACTTGATCGAACAAATCATTTATCTGAAGTAAGGGGTACTTGTCCTTGATGTTTAATTGTCTATAATCAGTACATAGTCTTAGAGTACCATCTTTCTTTTTCACAAAGAGGTCTAGTGCTCCCTATGGTGAAACACTCAGTTTTATATACTCTTTGTCCAACAATTCCTGTAACTGTATTTTTAATTCTGTCAATTCGAGCAATTCATTCGGTAAGGTACTTTAGAGATAGGGGTTGAACCAGGTAGCAGGTCTATGGAAAAGTGTATTTCCCTTCTAGGGGTTAATCCAGGTATTTCATCAACAAACATGTCTCTGAATTCCTATAGAACAACAAAGTCTTCCAATTTGGGCTTATCTTATTTTTCTAATAGATTAGTTTTGAGATAGCGTAAACTTGACAACCCTTTCTCATGCATTTCTTGAATTGCATTGTTGTGACTTGTCTAAATGATATTGGTTTTGGTATACCTTGGGTTGTTTTAGTAGTGTCATAATCATCTTTATACTTAAGTGTCTTTGCATAACAATCTAGTGTTTCTTTGTGCTTTTCCCAACCAATCCATTCCGATAATCATATCATAAGATCCTAGTGGTAGAATGTTCGGATTTGTTCTTATGTGTTTACAATCTAAACTGAACTCAAAATAAAAAATAAAGTCAACCACTTCCCTTTTAGTTCCTGTTGTTTATTGTACCACTCATGATTTTCTGTGTTTCACTTTCTTAAGTTTATTTGACTCTACCACATCAGGAGTGATATAACTTAACGTAGCTCCAGGATCAATTAAAACAAAAATTCAAGTGTTATTGATTTTACCTTCAATTGCCACCACAGAGGGCTAGTGGTTGGCTTTCCAACCGTCTATGGCTACATTGATTCGATGCAAGCTTCTACCCACATCACCCACCAACGAGGCTTCCTGCAAATTATGAACATCAGTTATGTTTGCTAGATTTAAACATGGATAGTTACTCCTCAAATGAGGTTCTCCATATTCCCAGCATTTTAACAGTTCCCGGGGGTTGTCCCCAAACTTCTTTGTTCTCAGGTTTACCGGTTTACCATCGCCTTGTGTATTTGCATTGTTGGAGTGAAAATATTTCCTTGGAAATATTTTTGGTGCATTCTGATAAGGGGCTGGCTGGTACCCTTTCTTTTGCTGGTTCATTTGGTCTTGTTTCTTATCCTTCCAAGCTTTGGGAACTCTGTCCATTGTTTGCATTGGTCGTAGCACATTCGTGCCTTCCTGAATACTTCACTCAAGGACTTAGGTTTTTCAAACTCAATTCTGTCCCTGTAAGATTGTGGTAAACAGCTTAGGAACCACTGGATTTTTTTTTTACCTTGTCCTCCCGGATATAAGGTACGAACCTTAGTAGTTCCAGGAATTTGTTTATAAGATCCTCCATCGTCATCTGAATAGGTCGTAATTCATAGAATGCTTTTGTTTTCCTTTCATAGTAGTTTTAAGATAGGTATTGTTTCTTGAAATATTTCTTCAAGTCAGACCATTCCATCTGTTTCTCTTTTAGGCCTTTGGCCAATTTCAAATCTTGCCACCAAATGCTGGCTTTTCCTTTTAGATTGTAAATGGCCATTCTGACCTTCATATTGTTGGAATAGTTGTATATCTGGAAATATTTTTTGATGTCTAATAACCATGCCTCGACTTCTTCTCCTGTTTTGGATTCTCCATCAAAGGTAGTTGGTTTAATCTTCTTGAATTCTCCTTCAAGGTGGTCTACTTGTTTTCCTTTTCTGTCTTTTTTTGTTTTTCCCTCAACTAAAGGTGTACCTTCAGACGAACTGTCCCCTTCTTTTGCTTTAGGCCCAAAATTCTTGGAGGCCCTTTTACTGACCTCTTATTTATGATTATCGTCTTTTGAGAATTTGTTTTTCTTTGTCACTATACTGCGCAACAGGACTTCATTTATTTCTTATTTTTCCTACTGTGCTTTCTTTAGTTTCTCATTGGCGGCTTTGAAAATCTGCAGTTCAATAATGGGATTCCTCATCATTTCCAGAACTTCAGTAGGTGAGCTTTCGTCACTATTCTGTCTCTGATTTTCAGGAATTCTTTGTTCAGGATTCCCATCAAGCCTGATTTCTACGTCATCCTGTGTTGCCATGATTAACACAGAACAAAAAGGGTTTTTGTTTGCAATAATAAAGGTTTATTAGTTTTACATAGACAGAATTATATGTTAAGTAAATCAAATGGCCCTGTTCAAGGTCCAAGTGTTGTAACCTTTTCTCTGATACCATATGTAATGTACCCCAAAATATGTCAAATAATTTTTTTTTGTTCATGCATTCATTCTTAAACGGATTCGTAATTAGAAGAAGGTAGGCCTTTATATTTCTTGTTTAAACTCTGAAATTTTTCTAGAGTCCTAGCTGTCGTCGACTAACATTACTACCCAACTTAAAATTTCAAATCAATGTTACTAGATGTGCATACTTCGCATTCCAATATTCACTTATAGTCCTACAGTTATATTCACTTTCATATTTATATAAACATATATCCATACAATAGGCTTAGAACTACAAACGATTTTGGGACTTATGGCCCTAAGCCTTATGCGTAGATTTGACTCGCATAAACTTGATCAAAAGAACTTAGGTAAAAGGATAAATGTAAAGGGTTGGATTATACACCTCTGCGAAGTGTTTTAACAAAAATATTATCAGACCCCTTTTTAAAAGCATTCGGATAAGGATGGTGGTTAGGTAAGGCCTCCCGAGTAAATTCTGTGTTAAGATTGTTCTATACCCATTTTCCCATGTTAGCAACTCATTCAGCTCCACCTGTCCTACATGAAAACTTCAACTGATCATTGTATTAACTGATTTCATAATGGTTTAGGGTTAAAGGTGTCCATGAGTCGCACAGGCACTTATTTAAACTATAACCCATTTAATGTGAAAGGCAGGGACCATTTAGATGAGAGTTACACCCTGGCCAAGCCATTAATGGGACATGACACATGTGAAAGTCGAGGCCATCCCCTGACCCTTTGTCCACTGTGGATGTGTCAAGTCTCCTTCATCACATGGCCCAACCCTGCTTTCGTACCAACAACATTTATTCTACGCGGTAAGGGTTCTTTTAGGTTATAGTGGTTTTATTTCTGTCATGGGGAGGTTCTCTGAAAACCTAACTCTGTGACTCTGTTTTCTTGGCGAAGGGAAGACAACTGCGAGGACTTACTCTAATGGAGGTGACATCCTTCCCCAACTGCCTGGTAAGTTTCACACTAACATTGTATCCTTGGTCGTGGATTAGTGCACGAGTTCTCTTTTTCTTTTGTAATCATCAAGGGGTAACCTACATGTCATCACATTTATACTGACTATTAGTAGTTATTCCCTCATTTCCAAATCTCAAGGAAAGAACTCTAGAAATTCCTTGCTACTGATAAGTAGATTCACTATCGTATTCTTATCTATTCAAAAATTCTGAAAGGGTTCGATACCTCATTCTTTTTCTTTCTTGGTGCTTCCAAGGGTTTTCATGAGTAGTTTTCCTTTAGGGCATGTCATTCCCCACTCTACTTCATTTTTCTGTATCATCGTTTGGTATTGAGTCTTTGCGGGACTTCTCCAGGATTCCATTCCAAAAGTTAACTTATTTGGGTGAGAATCACACTGTAATTGCAATATATTCTTGTCCATGTTTAAATGAATTTTCGTTTCGTAGGCTCTGATAACATTACCTGTCATGGTTGGTTATTCTCCATGTGGTGTTTGAATAATGTTTTCCCAACCTAGCTCTATTTATCCACCTCTAAGAGTTCTTTCGATTGTACACCCTCCTCACCAATAACCCATAACTTTAAAAGAGAAGACTGAATAAACATTTCATAAATTTCTTCTATAGATCTTGAATTAGCGATACCTATCGGGTTCGAAGGTCTTGTATCATGCAACTGGTAAAAATTTGCAGACTCTGTATTGACTTACCGTGGTATTTCATTATGGAGAAGGGTGTCTATATTACTCCATATTAAATTAATTTTTCTTTAAAAACTGATTCCTGTATTTAAAAATTAGGCATTCTCATATTAGCTTTGTATTGACTTTATTTCCTTAGGAAGATCTTGTCTAGTACATTCTCTATGTCTCGTTTGTTCCTCTGTATAACTAAATTATACTTATCCGCTGTTAAATGTTCTTTTTTTTTGAATTGGTGTCGGAACTACTGTACAGTTACAAAAATCATATTTCTTGTAAAACCCTTTTCTTGAACTCGATATTGTAACTAAAGACGGGGCCTTGTTTGATGCGAGGGTACTCATCAGATTGATTGGAGCACACCCATGGAAAATCCAAGATAAGTAAAGGTTTTGTCGATTGATAACTTCATTGTCCTACAAGGATTATCCAATTTCGAGTTTGGTTTGAGTTATGTCTGTTACTTAAATTTAAATTCTTTGTTCTTTTATAGGTTTGCGTGGATGTTGCGCTGGATTAAAATCAGGTTCTGCTCAAAAAGGTATTTTGGTTTCTAGTAAGAGAAGTTCTTGAAGGATTTGGAGGAAACCTGGTGATGTTGGTCATCACACTGGCATTCTTTATTTAAGATTGTTTGATCCGAATCTTTAGATATACAGATCTTTGAATTTTTGGCTAAAGAAATGTTTTAATTCCCTTCCTATCATTCAGCGGTTGCGATTTACTTTAATAGTCTCTGTACCATGGACTTGTTGAGATATCCGAATTAGATAGCCATAATGCGATTTACAGGGAAGGGCAGAACTATACATTGATCTATTTCAGACATTTAATAATGAAATCTTTATTCATAATTTTTTTGGTGTCAGGCATTAAAATTCTCTTATCTAAAGTATATTATACATTAATTTATACGCACATACCCCTGTATATATATATATATATATATATATATATATATATATATATATATATATTTGTATGTGTAATTGTGTATCTATATTTACCTCAATTTACATGAGTAATGTTTTTCCACATCGTTAATAGTCGCATTGTCGGCAACTTCTACAACCTATTTATAAAATCCACGATCATGGTTCTGTATAGATATGAATGAGTATAATACTCCTAGATTCATTTCCAGATTTCTTTAAATGTTTACACAGATTGAAATTTTTCCATAGACTTTGAATACCTAAAATTCATATGATCTCATGACAAGTGGAAAATTTCCAAGATTGTACGTTAGGAATTTTCACGATTAAATCATCATTTTATGCAGGTTAAATCTGCCCTTATCACGACTGGTTTTCAGTGACTCTGTAATATATTTTACCATCTAGATTCAATTATATTACTACTACAGATTATATATGTTGCTTATAAACCCATACATTTATATGTTGATCCTGTTACTACAATGGATCACACATACAGTAGCAATATAGGCATATTCTTTAATAGAGTAGATGATTCTTACAATAGAGAACATACAAAAATCCATATATATATAGTCGTTCCTACAATAGATAGTGTCTTATGATCATATAGATACAGTCTTTAGTCGAACCAAATTATTTCTACCACAGATAATTTACAGCAACTCTGTAATTCCATCTAACACATATGATAGTAAGATCATCATCTAGAATAGCAAATGTATACAACTGTTCCAATGACACGAATGTGATAAGGGAAAGTAGATAAACATATCTGAACCGATTCACTGGTAAAACAAAAGGAACAACCACGTTCCTCCCAACCGTAGAAGCCAAATCACTTGCTCAGTTCACCCCCTAGCCTGACCATGAATCCACTAGGGAAAACTTGGAATCTCCTCTTCAACAATGTCTTTCAGTTTCATCAGACTCTTCTTGCCTCACACTCAATCAGTAGTGTTCATAACATCAAGAGGTAATTATTCTTCTCAGCATGCTCCTCCTTGCCTCACACTCAGAAAACAATGTTTATAACAACAAGAGGTAATTCCTTTTCCCAGCATGCTCCTCCTTGCCTCACACTCAGAAAACAGTGTTCATAATAGCAAGAGGTAATTCCTTTTCCCAGCATACTTGGCAGCGTCCTACCTCCTCACATATGCTATTTAAAACAATCATTTTTTTCTAGGTCTTTTCCCTCCCTTGGGAATTTTCGCAGCTTTCTAAATCCCTGATTTTCAAGGGCTGCCAATGGCCAAATCCTTGATTTTCCACTTGTAACAATCAGCCCTGAGGTAGTTCCAACATGTTCCCCACTCATGGAGTCATGTTTAGGTGATTTTAACATGGTTGTTCCATTTGTCCTCCTACAATAAATATAAAATATTTTGTTTTCATACAAGTTTCATAATCAAATAGTTAGTTGGGTCAAATCAGATCTCTGCCCAACAATCATATTAATTAATTACAATTTACCAAATTTGAATTTCAGAATTGCCATAAATGACAAAAAAATTCCAAATTCAAATTTACCAAAAACAAAATATTTTTCCTAACAATTTTTGAATTCAAAAATAATTTATTTTTGGGGATGTCACACTAAACTTTGCGGTATGAGAGATTACTTTGTGGCACTATTTTTTCGGTACAGTAGTTGAAACTACATCTGGTATCCTGTAGGGTTGGCCCCTCAGGGTAACAATGATGCTACGGGGTCGAGACTCATAAACAACATGACACCTCCACATATATGGCTAGCCTAACAGAACATCACATACTTCTAGTGGGGAAACATCACACAGTACCTCATCCTTGAAGGGCTTGATGTCGTCTGACAAGCGACACTATTGGCTAGCACGAAGATCTTTGTTAAGGTCCTAACCCACACATAGGTAGATCAATGTATTCAGATGTAATAAAGGTCAATATTAATAAGGCCTTTCAATAAAATAGAATAAGGCGGATGTAAGAAGACCTAATAGAAACTTCTTCTTCTAGAAGGATCTTCCTCTAGATGCTTCTCTTAATAGACATATTTAGTATAAATAAAGGTTGAGGATATGAAAACCCTAGCTTGGATATTATTGTAACAGAGTGTTGCTCGACTGGAGGTTGCCCCCTTGAAGAGGCCTGTGAACATTGCTTTTTGAATCATAGTGCTATTTCAGTTGTTGTTCTCATATTATTTTTGTGTTATTGTGGAGATTATGTTGGTTATATTACTGTTATTCTACCATTTCTAGAATTTTATTTTTGTTCTAAGTTTTTATTATATTTGGTATCTTGCAAGTGGTATCAGAGCACTTTCCTTGGAAGAAATTGTGGGTATTGTTTTTCAAGGTAGAGACGTATTTTGATGTCTTTAAGCCACAGAGATCTGTCGTTACGCACATAAACCTGTGGTTGAGGGAGTCATACATGCAGGAAATACAAGTGGTTCTTAAGCGCAAATCTGTTGGCCACCCTTGTAACCCCTGTTGGTACCCCTTCGAGTGGTAGCGCATCAGATAGCACCTGTGTATGGATCAACCTAGATTTCCTGAATCCCTCTTTAGATAAACCTATCGGTCACCGGACTACTATAGTGTCACTGAGAACAACACTCAGGAAGATACTCTCTCGTACCTGGGTAGTTGGGTAGTACGACTAAGGGTATGGTCTATCCTCCTTAGTTAGTGCCCTGAGATATTGGGCCGAGTACTACTGTTGGACCCCACATGTATATCAGAGAGATATAGCACAGGGCAAACCCTTGTCTGTAGAACCCTTGAATACCTAACCCTTGGGGAACATAAACATAAACAAATTAAACCTGCCAAATCTATTGCCGCACAACTATGTTTAGGTTGCCAAGTAAATACACATTTCTTTCTGGTTAAGAATTTGGGGATTTTAGCACTGTAGCATTCTTCAGACCGAAATATAACCCCGCAACTGTAAAAAAAAAAACAAGTCTGGAAATTTTTTCACCATTATTTGAGACCTATTTCATTAGATTCATCTCTTCTCCCTTATCACATTCATCCATATCATTTTTCTGCAAAACTTTCTAACCCCACCCGCTCCCTTTTCAGTTCACCCATCCTCATCGCCCATACTCATAGCCAAGAACTAGAGTCTTGCTTCAACACCTTGCAATCTAGTTTCCTTAAGACCCAAAAAGAAGTGCAACAACTCAATGCTACTATTGCCTCCCGTGATACATCCATCAATACCACCACAAATGCATTTGTGCAGTCCGCAATGGCAGAAGTCAAACAAGAACTGACCACCCAACTTGAATCTGTCTTTGTATCACTCTGCACCAAAATCAAGATCCCTACCGATGACCCTTTTCCTGATGCACACACAAAGACTGAAGGTGAAACTTCTTCCCATTCCCATACCTTTTAGCCCCATCAATTTCAATGGGAAATAAGCCTTCCGCGGGTGGATGTAACCAAATTTGATGGCTCGGACCCCACTGGTTGGGTCACCCAAATGGAACATTATTTCTCTCTCTACAACA
>ML785112.1:232950-292053 GCA_009831015.1 Picea engelmannii | reverse complement strand
CCCCCCCCCCCCCCCCCCCTCAAAATACAATGTATCAAAAGAAGAAAAGGCAACTTCTAGGAAATTGTGTTCTTCACTCCAAGATGATCCCACAAAGTTTGAAACTTCTTCTCACTGAAATTCTTCATGAAGATGTAGAAATATTTATGGATCTGATGAAGTCCTTTGGAAACCTGTCTAGCCTTATACCTCTTGATCCTGTGGACCCATATGCACCTGAACATATTCCTTTATGGTGGAAGTGGAACTAGATCCCAAGTTTGATTCTTTAGGAGTGATTCATACTTCTATTGCATGGCTTCTTCCCATAAAGATTTCCCACAAATTCACTATAGAGTTGTGGATCAAAAGATTGAACCATATAGCAATGCATGGGCATCTCAAGTTTAGAAGCTGAAAGTACATGAAAAGGATCCTCATGTTGATATTGATTCGTCCTTGAATCCAATGGATTCCCTGCAAGGACATCTGCTTCCTGAAGTGTGAATTGTGCCCTCTTAGGCATCTATTGAAGCTTCGACGTTGGATTCTTATCTAGATGTACTACCTGCTCATTTCCATGTACAGAATCTAAGTGTATGGAATCATCTCTAATGTCTGGAACTGATGGAAGCACAAGAGTATCTCCATGTTGCACTGGAGGTGCATGCAAAGTACTCTCCTTATGTGTAAGTAGAAAAGAAGAGTCGTCATCAGCAAACTTAGTGAATTTATACAACCTTTATTTGTGATCCACCTCACCAATTGCAATAATGGAATTGTCATGCATATCAAGTACAAAAACTGAATTTGATGTAAATTCAACCTTTTTACCTTTATGAGTGATCTAATAAACTAAGATCATATTCATAGAAAGATTTGGAACATGTAAAACATTCTCAAAACTTCCATTAGGGAGTTCCACTCTTTTCTCTCTTGGTACTGCTACTGGAGTATCATCCCCCATGAGAATAGGGGGTCTTGAGCATGAACTCAAAGAAGTAAAAACTTCCGCTTCCGCTTCCATATGATGTGATGCACCAAAATCTATAATCCATGAATCAGATGAGGAATTAATTGCAACAAGAGCACAATGATTACCTTTCTTAGGAGCATGATCTTCTTCCTTTTTCTTCATGACTCCTTATGGAATGAAGTTTCCAAGGTTGTTCTGTTGAAGTACATGTGCCATAAGATCAATTTTCTTCTTCATGCATGTGGATTCTTCATGATTTTTTTTACTGCAGTAAGTGCAATGATTTCCCTTCTTCTTCTTATTGGAATCTAAGGGAGAAATCATTGCAGAAAGCTATGACCACATATTAGTATTAGTTTCAAGAGGTGATCTTACGACTTCCTTTATGAGTAAACAGTGAGGAATTTCGCCAAACGGTTGAAAACCCACTTGTATAATGGGTTGATTTACTTCTCACATGGGCTATTTCCTCAGAAAGTGAATATTTTGGGAGAAATCCCTTTGTCTTTTAAACGGATTTTGCTCGCCGAAACTCTGATTTTCCTTATTCTCTAGCTTGTCCAGTTTGCTCCAAGCAACGTAGCTCTGATACCATGTCAATGTTTCATTGAAACCTACATAGGAGATATAGATAAAACAAGTACAAAAAAATCTTATCAAGAAAGGACGAGAGATTCATATGGAAGAATGAGAAAATATATTCACACTACTCCAATGAGCTGACCAATGAATGAATAATTGATACTATTATGATTGATACCAATGATGATCAATATGATACAATGAATTAGTGGAATATACTCATATATAGGAAATAACATTCCATAATTAAGAAAATCAATCAAGCAATTATCTTTCCTTAGGAATGCATGCATGCATAATGGCGATGGTCTAAATAGAAAGTCTAAAATAGAACTAGTTAGTTAACTCCCACTAAACTAGTGTGTCGAAAATAGTAATTTCTCCAACACTACCAAAGTCCCTATAAGATAAGATGAAAAAAAAGAAGAAGTAGGGATCTTTCAGAGATGGGAAATGAGGTCGTCAACTAAGATATGAGAAGTAGTTACCCTGACGTCCACATAACATCCCTTCCTGGTGTAAGTAACCCTCGCTTCATGGGGGCACCCTCTAGGGGTACTGAAAGTGTGATGCGACATCTGCCTTAGGGACCACAAGGAACCTTTTGAAGAAGGAACCCCCCTTGCAGTCACTCATGTAGAATCCTAGGAAAGGAAACTATGTTTACCAATTTCACAATGGACGATCGGGCAGGTAACCAGACGACAGTCAAGACTAAGAAAATGGAACTAGGAATGGTGAACATAAATCCATGACCCAAATACTAAGAATAAGTGGTGTCACCCCAGGGACTTGCCACTCTTTAAAGCTCCAAACTTGTTGTAGTCCCACTAGGCAAACGATGTTGAATTTTTACTATGCTAGGCTCAAGCATGAGGTTTATTTCAATTTTAGAATTTACTTGAACCATAGACAAATGTAGCTACACCATTAACAATTGCTACAATAACCAAGATCACAAGAATAAATACCATGCACAAGAACACAAGAAATATTCTGGGAAACCCTTCTCAACAAGGGAAGAAAACCCAACAATTCTTTGTTATATTCTCAAGAGAAATACCTCCCACACCATAGACCTAGCACACAAAAGGGTGCTCTCAAAAACCAAGAAGGATAGCGCACAAGATAGGTGTGCACTTCATCCCTAGAATATGTACTTGCTGAAATTTCCAAAGTCACATGTGTGTTTTGTTTCCTCAATGGGGAAATCATCTTTATTTATACTAGACTCGACACATCAAAAGTGGTGTCTATTGGCACAACTGGACCAACCTCAATAACTCATAATATAATTAATAATTACCATATTAATTATCTTTAACATTAATTATCTTTCACTTTATGGTGGGGCCAACCTATAATCTTTACATCACAATTAGGGTTATAGGTAAATCTAACTCTTAGACAATATAGCAAGGGATCTCACACACCCTCTAGTGCTCATCCACTAGGGGCACGTTCACCTATCCTCAACCACAGGGACATCCAACTCAACAGATATCTATCTCACTGAGTCTCAAAGGAGAATCATTTGGACACACACTCACTAGTGCTCAACCACTAGGGGCACGCCCACCTATGCTCGACCACAGGGACATCCAACTCAACAGATATCTATCTCACTGAGACTCAAAGGAGAATAATTTGGACACACACTCACTAGTGCTCAGCCACTAGGGTCACATCCACCTGTGCTCGGCCACAGGGACGTCCTACTCAACAGATCTCTATCTCATTGAGTCTCACATGAGAATCATCTAGAGTACCACATCATCTCAACTCTCTACATAGAGGAGAATAATAACCCATCACATGGGCACCTTCACCCCTCACATGGGTACACATCATTTCATCTCAAATGACACACCTATCTCATGGGCCTCCTCCCCACACAGGGGCACACAATGTTCCATCTCAGTCTCATAGAGGAACGACACACCTAGCTCATGGGCTCTCTCACAGGCCGAATCATTCAATCTGTGTCCTGGAGGATGTCTCATGAATTTGTAATCATCAACACTCCCTCTCAGCTAGAGAGGCATTCTCCACTAGGCCAAGTCTATCATAGAAGTACTTGAACTTCATCTTGGAAAGTGGTTTGGTGAAGATATATGCAATATGCTAATGTGTAGGAAGGTACTACACGTGTGTTTCTTTCCTATGCACCATGTATCTGATATAATGATATTTTATCTCAATGTGTTTTGATCTATTGTGAAACACAAGGTTCTCAGAGAGATTCACACAGCTCTGGTTATCACAATGAATAATGGTAGGATCCATCTCATGATCAAATAATATGTCAGGAGCTTGTGAAGCCACACTACTTCGCAGACTGCCACACTCAATGTTATATACTCTGCTTCTGCGGTACTCAAGGCCACGGAGCTCTATTTCCTACTGCACCAGGAAACCATGGAAAACCCCAAGGTAAAACAACAACCGTATGTTCTCTTATGGTCCACTACGATGCCTACCCAATCTGCATCGGCATATCCTTGAAAACTCAAGTCTACACTGGAGGCATATCTCAGGCAATATACAACTATGCCTCGTAGATATCTCAATAGATGCTTTGCTGCTATCTAGTGAGTTTGTTTTGATTGAATCATGAACTGACTAAGTACATTCATTGCAGAGGATATATCAAGTCTGGTGTTAACCAAATACATCAATAATCCAATCAGTTGTCGGTACAAATGTGGATAAATCTCGCTTGAATTGGTAGAAGCATCATTCATTTTCCTCAAATCCATCACCATCGGTGTAGGAATGGATTTGCACTCTGGCATACCAAACTTCTTCAATATATCCACTGTATATTTTCCTTGACTCAGGAAAATCTCATCAGTCCTCTGCCATACTTCTATTCCCAAGAAGTAGTGCATCATACCCAGATCCTTCATCTCGAATTCAGAAGTCAATGCTTGCTTGCATTCATCAATAAGTCTTTCTCAACTAGATAGGAATAAGTCATCCACATACAGCACCAAGATTAGGCACTCATTACCAACAATATGATAATATAGGTTTGGATCAGCTGCACTCTAGTTGAAGCCCAAACTCATCAAGAATCCATCCATTTTCTCATACCAAGCACGAAGTTCATGCTTTAGTCCATTCAAGGCTTTCTTCAACCTACACACATGATATTTTTCATTGTGTGTCACAAATCCTTCTAAATTCTCGATATAAAATTCTTCCACAATATCACCATTGAGAAAGGTTGTCTTTACATCCATCTGATGTAGTTTCCAACTCATGGATGTAGCTAGTGCAATGATAGTACGGATGGAAGTATATCGGGATACTGGAGAAAATGTCTCATCATAGTCAACTCCCTCTGTTAGTAACAATTGTGGTATCGGGATTTTAAAGGGAGAGGTGGCCGAGACCTTTCGAGCCTCGAAAGACCGATGGAATCCTAGCCGTTAACTTTGGCAGGACGCGTGTCAAACATCAGAAGGAGACTCAAGATTTAAGTCCATCGGAGGATCGGAGTTTCTAAAGGCAGGAAACTCTTACATGAGCAAATCGCGATGCGTGATTTCCCGATTAAATCAGAGCCATCCATCAGCTATGGCACGTGGCGAAAGATCCTGCAGAGTCGGGGATCGGGGAACCGAGAGTCCCGCACACATGACAGCAGAAACCCCGAATTCCCGATACTCGATTTCCCAATGTCGGGGGGAGTTTTCAATAGTAGAAGACAGGTGGAAGGCTAAGCAGCTAGGAGCTGACCATCAACAAGCCATCGGGTTTTGGGGAATCGCAAGTTTATTAGACACAAACATCATGTCGTCAAGAGCGCCGAAATCCCGATGGAAAGTTGGACCACGGTCGCGCAGGGATAGGCCATATGGACTATGGTCTAGCCGGTAGGGGCTAATTCCTAAGAAAAGAGCTCATCACATATCGGGATATCGGGGATTCCGGAGGAAAGGAACTCGTGCACTTCAAACTCGCGAATATCAAATCCTCAAAACCACGATGAAAGGATATACGGACGCGGGAATGTGGTAATGGTCATTTGGACCAAGGCGTAGTCAAGAGGGCTAGCGCGCAAGGAGCCATCGGCAATTGGAGAATCGGCGATCGGGAATTCAAGAGTCAAGAACTCTTGACTGCAGAAATTGTGAAACCCCGATCCCCGATACAGAGTCAGAAACGACCATAGTCAGGTGTTGAAGGCCGTGAAGAGATTGGAAAGGGCCTGTGGATCGGGTTATTGCAGCAGTGTTTCCCAAGGGAATTCAAGGAGCCGTTTTTGGCTCAGCAGAAAATGATAAGGAAGGTAGGTGAAGCTTCGCGTCACTCATTTATTGCAGAGTATGGAGGTTCCGGCCAGAGTGTACCCAGGGGAGTCCCGTTGTACCGATTCTCTGTAGAAGGGTCACACCGAGTCTTCAAATCGTCAAGAGAGCCTGAACATGCCAATTCAAACATTAAAGGAGGCTCAGCTACCCCCTGGCACGAGCCATGCTGAATTGAAGGAGCATATGACAAGAGTCCGGAGGACAGATTTGATTGAAGAAACGACCCCATTGAAGTCCTGTGAGACTGTTGCCAGACGGACTTTGGCTGAAGTATATGTATGCATTTTTTCCATTTTGAAAGGCATCGATGGTTGAGCAGAGCTCCCTGGTTGTAAAGTTTTAATGAAGCATTGTTATGGTTATGTATGAACTTTGGAGACTTCTTGCCTTATGAATGTCAGTTTCTATCATGTCTTTGTTTACACTGTATTAGAGCAGCTCGGAATTGGAGGATCCAGTCGAGCTGTAACTATCATAGGATGATGTTGTAATGGATCACTGTAATAGTTACGGAGCCTTTAATCAGTCCCTGTGATTTCCTTAACGCTGAATGACTTGGAATTGGAGTATCCAGTCAAGTCCTTTTCAGTTTCTCGAAACCCTGAACCAGGAGGATCCTGTTCTCAGAGTTTTTCCTCTACAAACTGTTGCAATCCTGATGCCCAGAGTTGTTTGTTCACTTTCTCTTAAGTCTTCCACCCGTTCATCTTTAAATTAACCCACTGGATGAAGTTAGGATTCCAGACCTCCTCTGTTCTTTATGTACTAGACTCAGTCCCTGAATTAGAGTGATACCTCCTAGAGCCGTTATCTCCATTCGATCACCCTTTATAAACAAATCGTGACATAAAACTGATGGGCGTTGGGCTCTGCTCCTGCAAGCAATCCAGGAGTGACTTCTGACACTAACATTTCTGGTGCTGTTGCCAGGGACGAAATTGAAGATTTTCCCTGGGTAGAACGACATTGAGTCTCTGAATCTGAAGGTGCATAGGATCATCAGAGCCTTTTAGATTTCTAATTTTGCACCTGGCGACTCCATTGTGACGACTCCGCTGGGGAGAACCTGCTCTGTTAATTGTGGCTTTCAGAGGCAGGCATACGCGGTCTCACCCACAGATGCCTCTAGCTACGCCCGAAACAAATCTGGAGGCGGTGCTCAAAAAGGGAAAGGCCTCCGAAGAAGAAGCGTCCATCACTGAACCAGGTGATCCACCATACCCTTCTATTGGAGCTCCTTTTTCTTCTCGTCAGATTTTTCACAGGCCTGTCTCTGTAGTTTCCCGTTTCTTGAATTTTGGGAGTGTTCCTGTTGAGTTTTCCCCTCCCGGTCTGGGATCAGAGGGATAATATTTTGTCACTCCCCTCTCCCCTGAAGCTGCGCCTTGGCGTAGACCCGTGACCTCAGAAGATTTCCCTACTCCTGTGCAAGGAGGAGCACCTGCTGACTGGAGCTCGGTAGCCTGTTCTCTGAATCACCTCTTGTTTCCCACCCCACTTCGAGATTTATCCTCAATAACCCCTTTGCGAACTCCTTCTCCTCCGATTTCTCCTCCACCTAACATCCCTATGTCTGGTGCTAATCCCCCTCTCAACAGAATGGATGCCATAGTCGCTGCCAGATACGCTCCCTTAGTTCTCCCCCATCCTATGAATCCCCTCCCTGCTAGAGATTACCTGAAATACATGCCCAAGTTCACTGGGGAAGGAGACTTAACTGCTAAAGAGCACCTGGCCACTTTCTATAGTTATGCAAGCAACCTCAATATTGAAAATGAGGATGTCTGGATGAGAGTTTTCGTCCAGAGCCTGGATGGTGAAGTGAGGAAGTGGTTTAGAGGATTAGCCCCCGGATCTATTGCTGGGATTGAGGCTCTGGATAGTGCTTTCCTGAGGTAGTGGGGAGATAGGAAGGACTTCATGTATTACATGACAGAATTCAGGTCTTTGAAAAAGATGGAAGGAGAGTCGGTCTCTGACTTCTCCAAAAGATTTAACAAGATGTATAACAAGATCCCTGCAGATATAAAGCCCTCAGAAGCCTCTGCCCAAATTTCCTATGCTGGTGCATTTGACCCTGATTTCTGCCTTTTGCTGAGAGAAAGAAGAGCCACCTCCTTAACCTAAATGCAAGATGCAGCCATAGAAGTGGAATCCAATGTATTAGCAGCTGACAGACTGAGAAACAAGGCCGACGCAGACAGAAGAAAAGGAAGGTCAGAAGCCTCAACTTCTGGATCATTGGCGCCTCACCCTCAAGTGGATGAACTAACCAAGATGGTGAAGTCTCTATATGCAGAGATGGAGAGGATGAGGATGGAAGGGAGGCAGGCGTATAAAGGCCCTCAGATCGCTGAAAATAAGGGAGGTTTCAGGAGGCCGAATAATTTTACTCCCCTGAATGTGCAGAAAGAGAAGGGAAGAGACAGAGAAGATCAGAAGGTTCAGGCCCCTTTTCAAAACAATTTTGTGACCGAGGGAGAAGAAAGAGAATCAGAGGAGCTTGATCTTGAAATCCATTGCGTTGGAGACACTCCTCCTTTTCCTCATCTCACTCAATCTGCATACGAGGAGTCTCTTATGGACAGCCAGCTGAATGAGATAAGCAAGGGAGACAAGGCTAGTGGCAGCCGAGGCAGGTACAACCTAAGGTCTGATAAAAGGATGGCAGCACCTGATATTCCTCAGCAGTCCATTAGAGAAGAGAGACCTGCTAATGAAGAAGCAAATGATCACAGAGGTAAGAAAGCTCAGATCCCCTCCCCCATTGTCCATAATCATGTTCCTAAAATAAAAGAAATTCTGAAGACTACATCTTTTAATTTTGAGCATGAGATTCAAAGGATTAGGATCCCTGTGCCCCTCACTGAGCTGATAAAACATGGTGAATTTAAAAGACGCTTCTCTGAGCTTTTACAATCTGAAGCCTCATGCCTTCCCTCAGACTCCATAAACCTCCAAGACGAAAAGCCAACAGTTGTCCTAGGTCCCATGGTAGAAGATAGGGATGACTCATCCCCTCCCTTCTACACTTCCTTGAACATACATGACAAAGTGTTGCACAACTGTTTAATGGATTCAGGGGCCTCTCACAACCTCATGCCCAAAACTGTCATGGAAGAATTGGGACTAGAAGTTACCAGAGCCTATCATGACCTCTATTCTTTTGACTCCAGGAGAGTCCAGTGTCTTGGAGTCATTAAATACATAGTTGTAACCTTGTTTCAACTGCCTATGAAAAGTGTGGTCATGGATATCGTAGTAGCCTATGTTCCCCCCAAGTTCGGAATGTTTTTATCAAGATCTTGGATAAAGAGACTGGGGGGAACCTTGCAGATGGACCTCACATATGCTACTATCCCAATGTTCAGAGGAGAGCATAGAAGGCTGTACAGGGAAGATCAATTGGCCTATATAATCAGTGATGAATCCAATCCCACCAACCATCCTATCTTTGTCGTAGACACTGATTTAGGCTCCAGTTTACTACAGCTCACTCACGCCCCAGAGCCGCCTCTGAGACTTAGAAAACAGCCCACTGTTTCCCCTGAAGTTCCTCCCTCCATCACCCCAATCTGGAAAATGATTTTTGATGGAGCCTGTTCCCGAGAAGGCGCTGGAGCTGGAGTAGTTTTTGTGTTGCCTGCTCAGGAAACCATATCTCTGTCATACAAATTAGAATTTGAAGCTACCAACAATGTGGCAGAGTATGAGGATCTTGTTCTGGGACTAAGGGCTGCGAGGGAAATGGGAATTCAGGAGATAGCAGTGTTCGGTGATGCAGAGTTGGTGGTCCAGCAGGTCAGAAACGCTTATCAAGCTAAGCATCCTCAACTCAGGAGTTACAGGAATGAGGTCTGGGACCTTGTTGACAGTTTCTTCTCGACATTTAATATTTCTTTCATCCCAGGAGAGGAGAACACCTTGGTGGATTCCTTGGCTGCATCGGCCAGCAATTTCAAAGTACCTCGGCCACCCAAATTCAGATATGACGTGGAAGTAAAATACAGACCCTCCATACCTGACAACGTCAAACATTGGAAGGTATTCGAGGACGATCTTGAGGTCAAGAGGTTCTTGGAAACTGTTGAGGAGTTTTCAGAAATGCACATAGACCAAGATGCCGTCCCAGAGGAAGAGCTCAATGGGGGTAATCTTCTAAATAAGATTGCAGGGCGTGACATCGTACAGCTGCCTAGCAACCATATTCCCAGGGGACTCGTTCCCTTGGAAAAGCTTTTTGATAATAACGATGTGTCTGTAAAAGGAAAAGTCTCGGAGGAGGACGTTGATACTATTTAGTGCAACATTGGAACCGAGAGTGAGACCAAGTATGTCAAATTATCAAGAATTCTGACAGGGGAGAAGAGGTCTGAATATGTTGGACTCTTAAAGGGATTTGCTGATGTGTTCGCCTGGACCTACGAAGACCTTAAAACCTATGACACCTCTGTCATCGAACATAAAATCCCGTTAAAGGAAGAGGCAAAGCCTTTTAGGCAGAAGCTGAGGCAGATCAATCCCATGTTGCTGCCTATCATGGAGAGAGAAGTGAAGAAGCTGCTTCAAGCTCAAATCATCGTCCCTCTGAGATATTCAGAATGGGTGGCTAATTTGGTGCCAGTAAGGAAAAAGAATGGAGAGATCAGACTCTGTGTAGACTTCAGAAACCTGAACAGAAGCTCGCAAAAGGATAACTACCCCCTGCCAAAGATGGAACACATACTGCAGAGGGTGACAGGAGCTTCCAGGATGTCCATGATTGACGGTTTCTCTGGCTACAATCAGGTCTCTGTTTTGCCTGAAGACAGGGAAAAGACAACGTTCACCACTCCATGGGGCACGTTCATGTATGCTAAGATGTCGTTTGGACTAATGAATGCAGGGGCGACTTTCCAGCGTGCCATGGACATAGCTTTTGTTGGGGAAAAAGACAAGTTTGTGGTCGTTTATCTGGATGACATCACAGTATTTTCGAAATCTGATGTAGAACACCGTCATCATCTCAGGAAAGTTTTATTGAAGTGCAGAAAGTTTGGCATTTCATTAAACCCCAAGAAGTCCTTATTCGCCATGCAGGAGGGGAAATTACTAGGCCACATAGTGTCAGTAGAAGGAGTCAGGATTGATCCCAGCAGAGTAGAGGTGATACAAGCTTTATCAATCCCAAGGTCTAGGAAGGAGGTCCAATCTTTCCTCGGTAAAATTAATTTCCTAAGGAGGTTTGTGCCTAACTTTGCTGAGGAGGTAAAGCTTATAACAGTCATGTTAAAGAAAGGAAATGAAGTAAGGTGGACCCCTCAATCGCGGCATTCCTTTGAACAAATCAAGAAGGCCCTAACTGAAGCTCCTGTGCTTATCAGTCCTGACTACTCAAAGGATTTCCTTATTTTCTCCTTTGCCTCACCCGACACAGTGGTTGTTGTTCTATTACAGACAAATGACAGTGGGTTAGAATAGCCTATTTCTTACTTCAGCCGAGCATTAAGGGATGTCGAAGTCAGGTATGACACTATGGAGAAGCAAGCTTATGCTCTGGTGAAAGATCTCAAAGCTTTTAGAACCTATATTCTGCAATCAAGGATCATCGCCTATGTCCCCTTGGCTGTTGTTAAAGATATTCTTATTCAGCCTGACATAGACGGGAGAAGGAGTAAATGGATATCCAAAATCCTGGAGTTCGACCTGGAAATAAGGCCCACCAAATTGATCAAAGGGCAAGGCTTAGCCAAGCTGCTGGCTGAGTCAAATTGCCAAGCTTTGGGGATAAGTTTCATCCATGAATGCTCGTGTATTCAGCAGGATCGGCTATCTGACATAGATCATCAAAGAGAGCTCCCATTGGCTCAATATCCTTGGTATAAGGATATCATATACTTTTTGCAGGAACTACGACCTCCAGACGGCCTGCAAAGAAGCAAAGCAAGATCTCTGAAGCTCAAAGCAGTCAAATATTGCCTGATCGATCAAATATTATATTGGAAAGACCCCATGGGGTTGCTTCTAAAATGTATAAGTCCACCAGAGGCCGAGAAGGTCGTGGCTGAATTTCATAGCGGCCTGTGTGGAGGGCACCATTTCTGGAGAGCCACAACCCACAAAATCCTCAGGGCTGGGTACTACTGGCCTATCGTGTTCACTGATGTCTGCAAAGGGGTCAGAGCCTGCATCAAATGTCAAAAATTTGCAGGAAAGCAACAGCTCAGGTCTCTGCCATTAAAACCAGTGGTGGTTTCAGGGCCTTTTCAGCAGTGGGGCCTGGATTTTATTGGAGAAATTCACCCTCCCTCCAGTGGACAGCATAGATGGATCTTGACTGCTACAGATTTCTTTACCAAGTGGATTGAGGCTATTCCCACCAGGAGTGCTTCCCACAAGGTAATCATCGGATTCTTGGAGGACGTCATCACAAGGTTTGGCTGTCCAAATAAGATTGTCACTGATAATGCAGCCACTTTCAGGTCTGAGCCATTAGCCAGGTTCTGTGAGCAGTTTGGGATTAAGCTGATTCACTCCACCCCATATTACCCACAGGGCAATGGTTTAGCAGAGTCCTCCAACAAAAGTTTAATAAGAATCATCAAAAGGATGTTGGAAGACAACCAAAGGGCTTGGAACTCGAAGCTTAAATTCGCTCTATGGGCAGATCGGGTGACTACAAAAAGAGCTACAGGCCTCTCCCCTTTCCAGTTAGTTTACGGAACCGAAGTTGTTTTCCCTTCTCAGCTAGCCATCCCTGTAGCGAAATTTCTCCAGGACAATCAGGAGGAGCCTGATGACATGATCAGAAGGATTCATCAGCTAGTAGAGGTCCAGCAGGCCAGGGAGCAGACATTGGACAGGATCCAGGACCATCAGCAGAAAATCAAACAGGTTTTCGATAGGAAGGCCAAGAAGGAGCGGTTCCAAGTAGGAGACCTAGTATTGAAATGGGATGCTCCTAAACAAGATAAGGGAAAACACAGCAAGTTTGAAGCTCTGTGGATTGGGCCTTTCAGAATCTCCGAGGTTTTCTTTAACAACACATACAGGCTACAAGATTTGGAAGGTGAAGAGGTTTTCAGTAGCCCAGTGAATGGGAATTTCCTAAAAAAATGGTTTGTTTGAGTCTCAGATGACTCTTTGTTTGTAAATATTGTCCTTTGTTCTTAGTTCATTTTCTTTTGCATTTTTTGCGGCCTAATATTGACTCCATAGCCCAACAGAAAGGCAACTGGAACTGCAGGAGGAGTTCTTAGAGCATCGCAGGGACGACTCTATCCCCCATGGAGCCTAATGTTAGTAACAATTGTGGTATCGGGATTTTAAAGGGAGAGATGGCCGAGACCTTTCGAGCCTCGAAAGACCGATGGAATCCTAGCCGTTAACTTTGGAAGGACGCGTGTCAATCATCAGAAGGAGAGTCAGGATTTCAGTCCATCAGAGGATCGGAGTTTCTAAAGGCAGGAAACTCTTACATGAGCAAATCGCAATGCGTGATTGCCCGATTAAATCAGAGCCATCCGTCAGTTGTGGCACGTGGCGAAAGATCCTGCAGAGTCGGGGATCGGGGAACCGAGAGTCCCGCACTCATGACAGCAGAAACCCCGAATTCCCGATACCCGATTTCCCGATGTCGGGGGGAGTTTTCAATAGTAGAAGACAGGTGGCAGGCTAAGCAGCTAGGAGCTAACCGTCAACAAGCCATCGGGTTTTGGGGAATTGCAAGTTTATTAGACACAAACATCATGTCGTCAAGAGCGCCGAAATCCCGATGGAAAGTTGGACCACGGTCGCACAGGGACAGGCCATATGGACTATGGTCTAGCCGGTAGGGGCTAATTCCTAGGAAAAGAGCTCATCGCATATCGGTATATCAGGGATTCCGGAGGCAAGGAACTCGTGCACTTCAAACTCGCAAATCTCGAATCCTCAAAACCCCGATGAAAGGCTATACGGCCGCGGGCATGTGGTAATGGTCATTTGGACCAGGGCGTAGTCAAGAGGGCTAGCACGCAAGGAGCCATCGACAATCGGAGAATCGACGATCAGGAATTCAAGAGTCAAGAACTCTTGACAGCAGAAATCGCGAAACCCCGATCCCCGATACAGAGTTAGAAACGACCATAGTCAGGTGCTGAAGGCCGTGAAGAGATTGGAAAGGGCCTGTGGATCGGGTTATTGCAGCAGTGTTTCCCAAGGGAATTCAAGGAGCCATTTTTGGCTCAGTAGAAAATGATAAGGAAGGTAGATGAAGCTTCGTGTCACTCATTTATTGCAGAGTATGGAGGTTCCAACCAGAGTGTACCCAGGGGAGTCCCGTTGTACCGATTCTCTGCAGAAGGGTCACACCGAGTCTTCAAATCATCAAGAGAGCCTGAACACGCCAATTCAAACATTAAAGGAGGCTCAACTACCCCCTGGCATGAGCCATGCTGAATTGAAGGAGCATATGACAGGAGTCCGGAGGACAGATTTGATTGAAGAAACGACCCCATTGAAGTCCTGAGAGACTGTTGCCAGGCGGACTTTGGCTGAAGTATATGTAGGCATTTTTGCCATTTTGAAAGGCATCGATGGTTGAGCAAAGCTCCCTGGTTGTAAAGTTTTAATGAAGCATTGTTCTGGTTATGTATGAACTTTGGAGACTTCTTGCCTTATGAATGCCAGTTTCTATCATGTCTTTGTTTACACTGTATTAGAGCAGCTCGGAATTGGAGGATCCAGTAGAGCTGTAACTATCATAGGATGATGTTGTAATGGATCACTGTAATAGTTACGAAGCCTTTAATCAGTCCCTGTGATTTCCTTAACGCTGAACGACTTGGAATTGGAGGATCCAGTCAAGTCCTTTTCAGTTTCTCGAAACCCTAAACCAGGAGCATCCTGTTCTCAGAGTTTTTCCTCTACAAACTGTTGCAAGCCTGATGCCCAGAGATGTTTGTTCACTTTCTCTTAAGTCTTCCACCCGTTCATCTTTAAATTAACCCACTAGCTGAAGTTAGGATTCCAGACCTCCTCTGTTCTTTATGTACTAGACTCAGTCCCTGAATTAGAGTGATACCTCCTAGAGCCGTTATCTCCATTCGATCACCCTTTATAAACAAATCGTGACATAAAACTGATGGGTGTTGGGCTCTGCTCCTGCAAGCAATCCAGGAGTGACTTCTGACGCTAACACCCTCTACTTATGAGAGTCATCTGGCTACAAATATTTCTTTTTATTTCTCGACACTTCCATCAGTTGCATGCTTGATCTTATAGATCCACTTGGAAGTCACTATAGACTTCTCTTCTGGTATCAGAACAATATCCCACACATCATTCTTCAATATGGATTGATATTCTTCTGTCATGGCATATTTCCATGCCTGTTGACCTGTTGCTTCTCCATGACAAGATGGATAGGAATCAATGATGTGGCTCATGGCTGAAAAGTAGCTCAAAAATCTCTTTGGTCTCTTGCTCTCTTGGGATGTGCCTCAAGGATTTGCATGTCCCTCTGCCTCCTGTAGAGTTTTTCAATCTGAGGAAAGCCTTTTATGACCTACTATAATGTCTTTGGGAACATCAATTGGAGCAACAGGATCAACAAAATCAATTGGATCAATAATTGTCTCCCCTTGAACTGTTCAAGGGGGAGAAGGTATTGTCTCACTGTCAATCTCCATCTGATATTCTCTGGATCTTTGAATGGATATCTCTTCTTCAAAAATAACATCTCTTCTCATCTCAATATGTCTCTAACCAAGGTTGTAGATTTGGTAATCCTTTGAAGATTCATTGTATCCCACAAATGTGCCCTTTCTTCCTAAGGGGTCTAGCCTGGATCTATTTTCTTTGGGTACATGTACATATACTTGGACACCCAAATATCCAAAAGTGTCCTACCTTAGGCTTCACTCTGGTGAAGGCTTCTTCGGGGGTCATTCTCTTAAAAATATGGTGAGGACTCATGTTATGATCATATACTGTTGTCATGGATGCTTCTTCCCATAGAACCATAGGTAGATGTTGATCATGTATCATTGCTTTGGTTGCTTCAATGATAGTTCTGTTCTTCCTCCTTCTCAAATAGTTTTGAATCCCTCTGATTCAAGTGAATCCCTTTGAAGTCTAAAGAATAAACATCTTCCTTTATTGTTAACCTGCCTGGAACTAGAAAACAAATGAAAGGAAACAATACAAGAATATCTCCTAGAGGAGAATAATGAGTACATCTCTAGAATCAAAACAATTTAAGGATTGTTTTCACAGCTACAACGCCTAATTGTAATTTAGAAAACTTAGAAATGTAGGTTAGATGTATGATAATTAAAACAATCAAACCTAGAGTCTTCACTTGCAGTGTGTTGTTCCTTTGAATGTACTGAGGTCCCTCTAGATCCATGATTTCAAAAAAGGTTCCTTCCTCCTGCAAGTACCCTCATGACAATGATACAAATAATATATACAAGTGCATACTTGAGAGTGTTGATATGATTTCTCCAATTGCAACTATATGATCTCTGATCTCTGACATCTTCATGAAGAATATAGCAACGATGTCACCTTTTTTCATCTTGATATTTTGAAGCTGGCCCTTTAATGTAAGAGCTTGAGTATATGATTATATCCCTTGCCTTGACGTCATCTTCCTTCCTTTCTTCCTTCTCTTCATTGGTAGTTGTCTTTGGTAAAGATTTTTATATCGCCCACAATAGATATTCCTCTTCAAGAGTGATCTGAAGCCTTGACTTCCAGGAACTAAAGTTGCTTGATACATCAAGCCTATCTTCCACCAAGGTTATTTTCATCATATTTTCATATTCTTCACAAACCCTTGTCAATTGGGATATAAAACCTAACGGCTAGGCTAGGCTAGAAAAATTAGGTTTTGTTGGGCTTATGACTGCTAACAATAATCCTTGAAGGTTAGAAGAACACTGGTGAGATGAAAAGCTCCTTCAATGAGCTGCAGAAACCCTAAGACTGAAATTTCTACAGAAAACTGTGAAACCCTAGAAACCCTAGGGTCAAAAATCCAAAATGCTCAGAAATGCAATCTGAAACTTGTTGGAGGTGTGTTGCAGGAGGTCGTACACTTCTGTACAACTTTTATCCCCAACGCCCAATTTTATGGAGTTGAAATGGACAAACAAGAGAGGGTCGTACAGATTTATGGAAACCCTAGGATGGTTGTACGGTTCTGCAGAAGAGGACAGTTTTCTTTGAATTCTTCTGCAATGAGTTCTTCAAGACCTATGTTCTGATCCCATGTTGAATTTTCACTATGCTAGGCTCAAGCATGAGCTTTATTTCAATTTTAGCATTTACTTGAACCATAGACAACTGCAGCTACACCATTAACAATTGTTGCAATAACCAAGATCTCAAGAAGAAATACCATGCACAAGAACAAAAGAAATAGCTTGGGAAACCCTTCTCAACAATGGAAGAAAACCCAACAATCCTTTGCTATATTCTCAAGAGAAAGACATCCAACACCATAGACCTAGCACACAAAAGGGTGCTCTCAAAAACCAAGAAGGTTAGCTCCCAAGAGAGGTGTGCACTTCAGCCCTAGAATATGTACTTGATGAAATTTCCAAAATCACATGTCTGTTGTGTTTCCTCAATGGGGAAATCACCTTTATTTATACTAGACTAGACACATCAAAAGTGGTGTCTACTGGCACAACAGGGACAACCTCAGTAACTTAGAATATAATTAATAATTACCATATTAATTATATTTTACATTAATTATCTTTCACTTTATTGTGGGGACGACCTATACCCTTTACATCACAATTAGGATTACAGGTAAATATAACTCTTAGACAATATATCAAGGGATCTCACACACCCACTAGTGCTCAGCCACTAGGGGCACGTCCACCTGTGCTCGACAATAGGGATGTCCAACTCAACAAATCTCTTTCTCATTGAGTCTCACAGGAGAATCATCTAAACACACACTCACTATTGCTCAACCAATAGGGTCACATTCACCTGTGATCAACCACATGGATGTCCTACTTAACAGATCTCTATCTCACTGAGTCTCACAAAAGAACCATCTGGAGTACCACATCATCTCAAATCTCTACACAGAGGAGCAAAATACACCCATCACATGGGCACCTTCACCCCTCATAAGGGTACACATCGTTTCATATCAAATGATACACCCATATCATGGGCCTCCTCCCCACATAGGGGCACACAGTGTTCCATCTCAGTCTCAAAGAGGAACGACACACCCATCTCATGGGAACACCCAACTCATGGGCTCTCTCACAGGCCGACTCACTCAGTCAGTGTCCTGGAGGATGTCTCACGAAGCTGTAATCAGCAAAACATGGAAGAGGGGAGATCTCAAACCATCACTTCACTTGACCTCATGATTAACTCCCATATAAGAGGAGCTATCCTGACAAACGTCAACTCTTACTACTTGGATTTCGACACTCTCTATTATTCTACAATCTCATTTAAGTGGCCTTGGAGAATTTACTCTCCACACTACAACCAAGGCCCTAAACTCCTAGACTTGTGGTCATTTTCTAATAAATAAAGGGTCTAAGTGATTTTAGATTATGCGCTTGTTCCTTTTATGGTTGTTTGTTACTCAAAAGGAATTGCATATGCAACTTGATGATGATGTGTGACACTTAACTCCAAGAATACTTCAAAAGAAAATATGAATGCAATGCAATATTTAAGTTTTAATGAAGGCTATATATAAAAAGGAGCGGGAGGTTTGAAGCAAAGAAGCAATTACAACTTTCAAAGCAAGAAACATAAACTACTCTTTGAATGAAATTTAATTTGCTTTAAACTGCAAGCTCAAAAATGCACCACCCAAAAACTAGAATGCAAAATTTATTTTCATTTGATTGTAGATGCAATGAACTCAAAACAAATGCAAGTTATTTCTACTTCCTTAGTTTCAATGAAAGAATCCAATGTAGATACAAAGGAACCTGAAGAAAAAATATCAAACAAAATATGCACTCAAAATATGGACAAGTACTTAAAGCAAATGCAAGAATGCCTTTAACAAATGTTCAAATAAGAATGCAAAGATTTAAAGAAAAAGTAAATCACTTTTTGAAACCTCAAATCCCAAATAGAAAAGGTTAATTTCCAATGAAAAGTTGCAAAAGAGTCTAGGAATACTCTTGACGAAGAGTTTGTTAGAAAAGACAAAACAAGAAACTCAACAAAGCAACTTGTAAAATCTCCAAATCAAAGAAAAGACTCCAAAAGAAATCAAATAGAACACTTCAAAATCTTTGTAATAATTGTGATAGAGGTCTTAACAACTGTAGGTACGAGGCTCAAGCTACTGAAAACATAGGCTTGTATAAAGGATCAGGTTAACCTTTATGATAGTTGTGTGTAATTCACAACTTGATAGAAGATAATCAAATGAGAGACAGAGGAAAAAAGGACTGAAACTAAGCCAAAAGCAGAACTAATGCACATGGAATAAGGGAGACATGGTGCTACTCATTGGGTAATGCTCCCAAAAACATTGGCAGGGAGTGTTACTAACACTCTGTAGGCCACTAAGGGGGAGAATTAGTATCTGAAAATGCTTCAAACAACCTAAGGCTCAGCCTATATTAAATAGGGAACATTTTATAGACTTTATAAGCTTCTTAAAGAAGACTAAAAACAAATAAAAGTACAAAAAACAAGAATTCATTAATCAATACACAAGAAAAAAGGGATAAAAACCAAGGAAACAATTGTCCCCCAGTGGAGTCGTCATTTTTCTGTTATGAGAAATTTCACCCTGCGGACAGGTTGAACTCCCCCTAGCCGAGTTTTCTTTGGTCTAGGATAGAAGAGAACAAGTGGACACTAACATCCCTCTTTCCTATCTATTTATGCATGAAAGTTAAAAGGAGAAAGAAAATAAGATCTAACCTTTTTCCCATAGGTTTCCCTCGTTGCTCCAATGTCAGAACACAGAAACCACTCTTCCAATCTTACTGCAAAAAGAAAAACAACCCCTCTCTTCTAATTGTGCAACGTTAGATAAAAATTAATCTAACTAAGCTAACAAGAATAGACAATCATGCATTAACTTGAGCAAGACAAGGATGAGGAAATAGGCCAAGTTGTATTAATGAAAGAAACATTGGATACTTACAACCATGTTGATGTGATGTAAGCTTTCCTCCAAGATTCTCCTTTCCAACCCCCTTTGTACACCACTTTGTGATAATGAGAATGCTTCTGAACTATCTCTGAATATCCCAAGAATAGAGGTTTCATACTCTTCAAAATTCTCTCTCCCTTTTACCCATGAATGGCCTTGTTTATATAAAACCTGAGAAGCTTAACCACCATAACAATTCAAGGGAATGGTTGAGATATTCACTCCTTAGGTTAGGATTTAGTACCCAAAATGGAAGGAATATGGATGACTCGATTTCATGAGTCATCCCTCGACTACAACCACTCAAGAGTATCTCGGGATTGGCCCATAGAAAAAGGTGGGTTTCCCTAACAAGACTAATTCTCCCCCAACATTGGCCACAGAGTGTTACTAACGCTCCCACACAGTTGAGAAAAGATCATTGATCAAGGATCAATGCTCTCTACACATGAGAAGAGGAGAATTGATACTCCAACAAGGCTCAAAACTTAGGGAAAGTGGTTAGGTTTCGACATTTTCTCCATGTTTTTTCATTCACCATGTCTTAGGGAACACAACCAACATTTAGTCATGGTGTTAACATTTACAAAACTTAGTAGAATACAATACATAAGTTTGTAACTTAGTAGAGCGTAAATTTGGTGTGTAACAACTAGCTATGTAATTTAACTTCCCTCATTTTATAATTAATGGACAGCCTTTATATTAATCATATCGACTATGATAGTTTGTCATGGTGTATTAAACATGTAGGAAACAAAGTATGGAGTGCATCCAACATAAGATATTTTGAGAGACAACATGCAACATGGTTTCAAAAGATTGTGTATTGTTTATGAAACAGTGGTTGCTATGGTACTCTTATTTATTTACCCAATCATGTATATTTTACTATATAAAAATAGATATACTTATTAAACTTTATTTCTATTTTTGTAGATATACTTATTAAACTTTATTTCTATGTTTGTAGATGGAACATGAAGAGGCAGAACATCAAAAACAAGCTGACTAGGAAAGCATTAGGTTAAATAACCAAAGTAAAATATTGCCTACAAGTGATGAAGACATGAGGCATGCACGCAGCTCGAGCATTGACAGTTGTTCAAGTGATGAATGACAATCAATATAATTCAATATTACTGCAAGTTGTATGTTTTGAAATATTTGTCTGTGAAAATTAGGGATCTTGTTTAATGTACTCGACATATTGTCCTAATTGCATGAGGACATGCTGCCAATAAGTGTAACAATTACATATTAACATTTTGTTTAATGTATTGGACATATTGTTCCAATTGGATGTTGATAGGTTACCAATAAGTGTAACAATTACATATTGGTTGTATTTTGATTGTGGACCTTTACGTTGTCCCATTTTGTATGACGATGGGTCTCTTATTGATATAATGGGTTTCTCATTTTATTACATCGTCTAATGTTATAAAATGTTGTGTTGTTGATTAATTAATATATGGATGATTTACATTGTTACAAATAATAGAGTTGTAATCCATTGGATAATGGAATGATGCAATCATTATATCAAAACACAATAACAAAAATATAAAAATCAATATGATTATAAAAAATATTTGATTTTGATCTAATTAATTGAAAATTTGTAAAAAAAATAAATAATTAAAATATATACATATCGGTGCATTGTATTATTTTGAACTCACTAAATGGTGTGTGCCATAAAATAGACATTGATGCATTTTTTTGAGTCATAGACATTGGTGCATATTAATTACTTTGCAACACCGGTTCTAAAATTTTTGAAAAAACATCATTACTCTAAACAACATAACATACGATTATATTTATCATTTCAAAATAGTATTGTGCACATGATTACAATATCCATCGATGCTTTACATATAATATATGTATTGGTGCTTAGTAACAAATAAAGACATCGACATCTACCTCAAATGTTCAAAATTTCACTTCCCTCGAGTGCACATGATAATATAGGCACGAGTGTGCACAAATTATATGAGCACTGATGTGATATAAAACAAAAAAGAACAACCTGGTGCATAGTATTTATACGAGCACCTATACAACATATAACAAAAAAAAGATTAAAGCGGTGCGTAATAATTATAATACAATTGGTTATTTTAGTTTTATGTACGCATTGATGCTTATTATGTAAACATGCATCTATTACACATTATTTTCATCACCCTTATGACTGTTAATGATGTAAACCTATATGTTTCCTTCAGAGGGGTCAGTGGCCCAAATTCCTAAAGAAAAAAGGGAGAAGAACTTTCCCTAAGAGAAGAAGTTGTATTTTCCTTTGTAAAAAACCCTATTAAGGAAGATTTCCGCAGGCTACTCTATACATAGGGTTCAGAAATGCCTAATTTCCATAGGCTACACTATATCTAGGTTGCGGAGTTTCTGCAGGCTGCATTACTGCTAGGGTGCGACGGCCTTCATACGTGGGAAAAATTAGCATCTTCTCGATGCTTCTAGAAGAAGAAGCTTCTATGGCGAGGTGGCTTCCGAATGGTTTGGATCTTACTCGCTTTCATGATTTAGTGGGATCATCCTAACATCCTCACCTTATCCTCTTCATCTTATAAAAGGAGAGGATGTCTCATGGAGAAAGTTAGTTTGATGAGGGTTTGAGTTGGATTGATCTTGGGAAATTTATCTTGAGCTTGGCTTTGTTAAGATAGATTGTGAATAGCTATTAGATCCATGGTCTCAAAATCCTTGGAGCAAGAAGTGTGTGGGAAGCAATGAATTGTGGGAAGGAACCTTATGACATCAAGGCATCTGGTTGTAATCTCTCTTCCTATTATTTAATATAATACAGTGGCATGCTTCTTTCCCATAGAATTATCGTTATTTTATTGCATAATTCCTTGATCAAATGCATAGGTTGTCATTGAATATACTTTTACTGCTTTCACTTTGATTGGTTTGTGTCTCACTGTAGGATCGGTATCACAAGAGCACCGGAGCGAAACAGGAACAACAAAGACATAAGGAAGAGACACTTAAAGGTATGTCTCTCGTATTTTGTTTGGTAGTAAATTCGATGATCAGAGCCTAGGGAAAGCACCATATTTTGTCTTGTTTTGTTCTAGTTCTAGGTGGATCTAGGGAGATTAGTTTATGTCTGCATTTACCAATTTATCCAACAACAAAATTGGCGACCATACTAGGGAATGAATTGTTTTCCTAGTTCACCTTGCTTTCTTTCTTTGATTGCTTGGATTATGTTTTCTGAGTCACTAGGAGATCCATCTTAACTCTCTGACTGTTAAACTTCACTGGAAAACCTTCTTAATTTTTAATATTTTCCATTTTTGTTTGATTTCTGCACCCTTCTTTGAGGGACAGTGCGGCAACTTAGGATTTCCGCACCCTACCTGTTTACACCAGTGCGGAAACTCTGCACCCTACCCGTATCCGACCTATGGAAATCAGGGATTTACTCACTATATTAGTCTACATCCTACGAAAATTGTGCAAATTTTGATTTTTGATGGTTTTTCCTTACCCAGACCTTGGATTTGGTTTTGGGGTGAATTGTTGGGTCTGTTTACAGTCTGCTTGATATCTTTGAAACTGCTTTTAGCCATCTTTTCCTTATTTTTGCTTTGTTTTCTTTTGAAAGATTTGGTCTCTTGCTTTGAGTGTCTTTCAGTTACAAAGCGTTGTTTTTCTTTAGAATTGTTCAATGAAAGAATACTTTTTTTTCTTAATAAATCATGTTAAAAGAGAAACTTTGTTTGGGTTGCTTTTGTTTTGAAGAAGTTATCTATTTCTTTTAGTGTATCTTTGAAACAAAAGTTTTAATTTCTTGCTTTACATTAGATTGGGGGCATCCTTGCATTCAATTTCTTGAAGATATTGATATTGATGAGTTTAATATATTTTGGGACATTGTGCATATGGGAATGATAAATGTTTTCTCCTTCTTGTAGCATAGCTTTCATTGAAATGAAAAGATTGCATCTTCATCTCTTTGCATAAATTTCGAGTCGGTCAAAACACCATATTGTCCTTGCCATTTTCCTTTTGAGTAACAACAACCATAAAATAAAGCACTTATAAAAATTGATTAGATATTTTTATATTTTCTGGTAGCAAACCTACATTAGATTAGTTGTAGGGATTTGGAATAGGTGTTAAAGATAACTTTCCAAAGCTGCAAACAAACATAGAATCTCACGTTAGGGAGCAGTGAAATCCACTTGCTACATTTTTTCCTGGGAAGCCCTTCTGACACAAGGGTCAATCACGAGGTCGCATTGAGACTGGCAGAGTTACTCACCCTACTTTGTTGGTCTTGGTGTAGAGATTGCACGTATTATGGGGGTCGCTTGAAGGTATACCCACAATGATGAGTGGAAGCCTTTCAAGTTGATTTCGGGCTAGATACCCTTCCTTTGCATGTGGATCAGACTGTCGATTGTTTCCCCAGGCATCACTATAGTAATTGGTAACCTTAGTGGCCTATCTCTTTAGGTTCTTTATACGAGGTGACTATAGAAGGGAAATTCTTCATGGTACCTGGAATCAACGTTGGCCAAACTCACTCGGGCTCCTTGGAGGGTATACCCATGAGTATGTGTGGGAGCTTGCACCAGGGTGTAAGTCCGTTAGGCAGGTCGTCAACGTAAATTTTCCATCCGCTCTATCTCATCCCCTTCTTACATTGTTCCCGTGACGTTGGATTTCATCACCAACTAGTGAGTTCATTGTGAGAAGGTTTTGTTTGCTTGCTTGCCTGCTAGATTTTTAGCGTGTGCTGTTTGTTTTCCCTAGTGGACTCTAGATTGGATATTTATTTAATGACATCAGTTCCAGAAATGACCAATGAAGGAACCCCTACTCCAGGTGAACCTTTTGTTTTTCCTTCTTACAGAAACATTGGTCCTCCTCACATTGCTACTTTGAGCCTTCCAGGTCTCACAATTGGATTACCGGTATGTTTTTTTTCCACTCGGGTAATATGGAATGTAGCTAGTGCTTCGTTTGTAAGTACTTCCCCCCAAGAACATCAACCTCATGTTGATCCTTTTCCTTCTTCACCAGTAAGATCTTCTTCGCCTTCATCACTTGCAAGGTCTTCTTCTGTTTCATCTTCTTTGCCGAGTGCAAGCTCTAAAGCTAGTAAACCGATGAATAAGAAGAAGAAGAAATGGAAGAATAAGAAGAAGAAAAATAAGCAAGGATCCAAACTTCCAACCGTTGTCAGACATGTTGGAAAGAAGCTAGTTATTGTTCATCGTGTTGGGAGTTTTGATGATGTCAAGATCACCCAGACAACCCGCAAGCCCAAGTACCCTTGCAGGCTTTGTAAGGGTAGCCATCTTCTTAAGGATTTCCCTGGTCTATCCAAGGTTATAGAAGCCTGGTCTACACACCCTCGCCAACCCGTGTCATTAGCCTTTGAAAAATATGTTGATGACCTCCCATCAACTAGTAAAGATATTGTTGGGAAGAAGAAAAATAGAGTCAATTTCTCATGTCTGTTATGTGGAGGGAGTCATCAAACTCACCTTTTCCCTCGTGTGGATGAAGCCTCAAAATTAATAGAAGACATGAATGTCCCCCAGCCTCAACTTCCAGCTACTTATCACAAGCTTTCTCTCAACCCCCATGTAGTTGACGAAATGATCAATCTGGCCCCTTCGTCGGTCAATCTGGTTGATCATGTAGTCAATCTAGTCACATCCTTAGTGGAACTAGTTGACACGGTGGTCGAGCCAATCCCATCTTTGTTCGATCCCACTCTCCCGTTAGAGAGTGAAATCCCAGTGGTTGATCTGTTTCCATCCCTCAACCCCATTCTCCCCTTGGAGAATGCAACCCAAGTTATCGATTTGATCTCGTCTTCATTCGATCCTACTCTTCCGCTAGAGAGTAAGCCCAATTTTGCCCATGTTTTTCTCATTGATACAAAATCTACCATGTTGGGGGGTATTCCTCCTTCTCCCATGGAACCTCCTCCAAGTAATGAGTCCATCCTTTTCAATTGGGGTGTGCTAACTGGACCTTGTCTTTCCTCTCACATTCCTTTCTAGATTACAGTACAGGTTTGTGGTCAGGACGTTCCTTAGACAATGATAGATGAAGGTGTGTCCGTTATTATTTTGTCCTCTCTTGCTTGGAAAGCTTTGGGTTATCCTCAACTTGCACCGATTATACAAAATCTGTTAGCTTTTAACAAAATAACTAGTCAACCTTTAGGGACCCTTCCTTAGTTTCCTGTAACTTTGAGAGGGAAAACTGTCTTTATTGACGTCATGGTAGTCCAAGACCCCTTGGATTTTGATTTACTCCTTGGTCATGATTATGTCTATGCCATGAAAACTATTTTGTCCACTCTTTTTCGTGTGATATATTTCCCGCATGATGGAAGAATAGTGACTTTTGATCAACTTTAATTCATTGGTCCTGACTCAATGACCTCCCTAAATGGTTTGTATATGCATATGGTGTCACCCTTGCCATAGGTCAATTATATGGTGTTGTCTCCCATGTCTTCAGCTTCTGATGGCTTAGATCCAGTAGTTGACATGGTTATCTCTTTGATAGGGTCTTTAGAGTTTGATGTCCTTACCCCTGTCACGACCATCGACATGGTGTCCTTCCAGAGTGTTGTTCTTCCATCTAGTGAATATCTCTTGGAAGCCATGACTGAGTTTTGTCCCTTGACATGGTGTCCTTCTAGAGAATTGTCCTCTTGGAAGCCATGATCATGAAGAGATTTGAGCATGGTTTTCTGATTTCAAGCTCATTAAAAAATGAATCCAACTTTGAGCATGGTTTTATGATTTCAAGCTCATTAAAAAATGAAACCAGCTACGAGGATAGTTTTTGTGTCTCTGTGGAAACCTCGTTAAAAAATGAAACAAAGGTTATGAGCATAGTTCTTGTTTCTGTGTCAAGATCATTAAAAAATGAAATAGAGGTATGGGGATTGAACCTGGATTCTTGAGCGTGGTTTTTTTATTTCAATCTCATTAAAAAATGAAACCAACTTTAAGCATGGTTTTCTGATTTCAAGCTCATTAAAAAATGAAACTAGCTGTGAGGATATTTTTTGTGTCTCTGTGGCAACCTCATTAAAAAATGAAACAAAGGTTATGAGCATAGTTCCTATTTTTGTGTCAAGCTCATTAAAAAATGAAACAGAGGTATGGGGATTATACCTAGAGTTGAGCATAAGTTTTTCTGATTTCAAGCTCGTTAAAAAATGAAACTAGTCGCGAGGATAGTTTTTGTGTCTCTGCAGAAACCTCGTTAAAAAATGAAGCAGAGGTTATGAGCATAGTTCCTGTTTCTGTGTCAAGCTCGTTAAAAAATGAAGTATATGTCTAGGGATTGAACCTAGATTCATGAGCATAGTTCTTCTCTTGTGTCAAGCTCATTAAAAAATGAAACAACTTCCCCCTCTCTGTTTGAGTCAAGTCCTTCGTCTAGTGTTTGAAGCTTCATTTCATCCGCCTGTATTGTTGGATGAGACGAAGCTTGGGGGGTAATGCTTCCAGCCTCTGGACTTTATGTTGAAGTTAAACCTCTAGCTTTTTAAGATGGGGGCTAAGTACCAACCATGTGTTAAGATGGGGGCTAAGTACCCGCCATGTCTTGGGAAATCAAAAACTTAGTTTTCTATGGTTCAAGCTTGTGTAAAAATGAAACCACCTACCCCAAGCATAGTTTTCTATGGTTCAAGCTTGTGTAAAAATGAAACCACCTACCTCAAGCATAGTTTCCTTTGGTTTAATCTTGTGTAAAAATGAAACTAGGTCCAAGCATAGTTTTGTTAAGTTTTTAATCTTGTGAAAAAATAAAATCTATCCCAAGCATAGTTTTGTTTTGTTTTAAAGCTTGCGTAAAAATGAAAACAATCCCGAGCTTACTCTTTGTTGTTTCTCATGCTCGTAAATACATGAGAATAAGTTATCAAACTTAGTCTTTGTTCTTTCTCATGCTCATAAATACAGGGGAAAAAGTTACCGAGCTAAGTCTTTGTTCTTTCTCGTGCTCGTAAATACGTGAGAATGTAACCGAGTATACTTTTATCACTCGAGCTCGTAAAGGTTATACAAAAAAGGAATCCCCTAGAGTTCCCTTTAAGCTCTTTTTAGACTCTCTAAACATGAAAAGATTGTCGAGCGACCTTGTTCTTTTCACTCTCGTTAAAGTATTTGAAGAAAACGTCTGTTGAGCGATAGTTTTTCTCTTTTTTGGTCTCATCAGAATACTTTACGATAAAGGAACTGAGAGAGTTATCTTTAAGTGTTTTTCAGATTCTATAAACATGAAAAACCCCCGAGTTTTCTATCTTTGGACTCGTTAAACAAATGTCGAAAGACCCATACGGGACTGAACCACTCCTTCCTAGGGTTCATTAAACATACTCTGAGGGACTCGTCCGAAGGATGAGCTTACATTTCAAGCATATGTTATCCTCCTCAAGCTTGTGTAAAAATAAAGAGGTACTCGATAGAAATGGTGGGGGAAAATTAGGAAAGAAATGTGTCTAAACCTATATTCTATGGAAGAGTCACTTTTGAACATGACACCCTTTCACTCACTTTCTATCTAGGCTGGAAAATCCACTTATCTCTTGATCATACTCCTTTATAAGATTAAAAATTGTCCTGTGATCCATGTTGTTGAGTCAGTGTTTCCAAGACAGCTGTCGTGTCATCAATATGTTCAAAGAGAAGCTCAACCCAGAAAGCCTTCTATTTTGTCAGCCATTTCTGCAGTCCTTAAGCCTTCTATTGTGTCGGCCATTTCTGCAGTCCTTAAGCCTTCTATTGCGTCGACCATCCTTGAGTTAGTCCTAAATCACTGGTTACTCTGATCTACATCAAATTGTGTTACCTATTTCGTGTCATTGATGTGGGATACATTAAGGCCCTCCTATGACGAGTCTTTTCTTGTCGACTTCAACTCATTATCCAGGAATTAGACTTAGAAACTAATTGGTACCTTGGAACTTGCATGCCTCAATGGCAAGTTTCCTCGCTTTCGATAGTGAGTTTTCATTATTGACACCTGATTGGGAGATTTCGCCGAGTGTTCGACTTCAGCTCATTAAATCACATTCGTTGGATTGTACTAGAGTACCTTGGGAGTCATTGACATTAATGGTGATTTTCCTCACACTTGTTAATGGTATATACTAATGACCAGTAATCAAGTGGTTTCTACCATGTTCGACCTCAACACATGTATTCGCATGGTTAGATTCGTAGTATAGAGTGGTGGAGATGAAGACCCTGGATATTTTCTGATAGATTCAGGTTGTGTTGGAGTGTATTTAGTGTACTGTTACATAGATCCACATTGTATGTCACGTGGCTATGTTCAAATTTGAGTCTTTAACACATAGATCCACAGTGTATTTTTGGTGGCTATGTTCAGATTTGAGTCATAATCGCATGGATCCATAGTGTATGTTTGGTGGCCATGACCTATCTTACTTGACTTGGATCTTTGCATGTTGGCATTTATGCTTTGAGTCATTTGTATTCTAAGTATGGGAATGCCTACCTTAGTGATGATATATTATTATATTGTATTTCCTTGTTTGTTGGTAGGTTTCCGACCGACTTTTCCTTGCTCCCTACACACACTCGACAAAGTATTTCAGCTATCACTCTGTTCTAACTTCATACTTTGGGGGGCTCTCTGTTACACATTATTTTTGTCACCCTTATGACCGTTAATTATGTAAACCTATCTATTGCCTTCAGAGGGGTCAGTGGCCTGAATTCCTTAAGAAAGAAGGGAGAAGAACTTTCCCTGAGAGAAGAAGTTATATTTTCCTTTGTAAAAAACCCTATTAAGGAATATTTTTATAGGTTTCTCTATACATAGGGTGTGAAAATGCCTGATTTTTGTAGGTTGCACTATAGCTAGGTTGCAGATTTTCCATAGGCTGCATTACTGCTAGGGTGCGGTGGCCTTCGTACATGGTAAAAATGAGCATCTTCTCGATGCTTCTAGAAGGAGAAGCTTCTATGGCGAGGTGGCTTCCGAATGGTTTGGATCTGACTCGTTTTCATGATTTAGTGGGATCATCCTAACCTCCTCACCTTATCCTCTTCAACTTATAAAGGGAGAGGAGTTCTCATGAAGAAAGTTAGATTGATGAGGGTTTGAGTTAGATTGAGCTTGGGAAATTTAGCTTGAGCTTGGCTTTGTTAAGATAGATTGTGAATAGCTATCAGATCCATGGTCTCAAAATCCTTAGAGAAAGAAGTGTGTGGGAAGAAAGGAATTGTGGGAAGGAACCTTATGACATCAAGGCATCCGTTTGTAATCTCTCTTCCTATTATTTAATATAATACAGTGGCATGCTTCTTTCCCATAGAATTATCTTTATTTTATTGCATAATTCCTTGATCATATGCATAGGTTGTCATTGAATATACTTTTATTGCTTTCACTTTGGTTGGTTTGTGTCTCACTGCAGGATCAGTATCACAAGAGCACCGGAGCGAAACAAGAACAACAAAGACATAAGGAAGCGGCACTTAAAGGTATGTCTCTCGTCTTTTGTTCGGTAGTAAATTCGATGATTATAGCCTAGGTAAAGCGCCATGTTCTGTCTTGTTTTGTTCTAGATATAGGTGGACCTAGGGAGATTATTTTATGTCCACATTTACCGATTTATCCAACAACAACATCGGTGCATGTTACCAATACGAGCACCAAAAAACAAAACCTTCGCTAAAACCTCTACCCGCCCCAAAAAATTTCGTTATAGGGAACATCCATTAAAACCTCTGTTATTGATCCAGATTTGATCTTTATAATATTTTTCATATATCTCGATGATTTTAGAGTGGAAAATTTGGAGGAATCATCTTGTAGGGCCATTTTAGTTGCAAGTCCCAGTTTGGAAAATTGGGGTCCGAAACCTTCCAGGGCTATCTTGAGGCATCAAAGGAAATTTTTGGGGTCAAAACTTTCCCACTGTTATCACCATAACAATTATACATGAAAGTCGAGTTTCATATTTAACAATATAGAGACATAGCACGATTTGGAGGTCAAGGTCATATGTGGTGGCATGCGGACAGATATAGAGGAGGCACTAGAGGTAGGACTCGGTGGACCATCGATATTGAAGCAGCCCAGATTGACGGCTAAGGCACATATCGGACAAAGAAGCAACGCGAAAGATAAATATTCGAAGGCGGGTAGGGGAAAACTACCATGGTTTCATCCATGGAGGCGTGGTGCCCTCATAGGTACATCGGGGCGAAAACAGTCTGCCTAAAACTGTTTTCCCAAAGCACTGATGTCACATGGTATAATACATCTAATCAACAATTCGTGTGGGGGAGGGTGACGGCTGGTCAAATCACCTCACTTCACATCTGTGCAATATCAGGTGAACGCCGCCGGATAACTAACTCAAAGACTCATCATTCGAAATAAATTGGTAAAATGTGACAAACCAACGTACTTGCAAGTAATCCTGCCTGTAATTCATGATTAAAACTCGATGACTACCGATCTTCAAAATATGGGTGGCGTTATTTGGTTCCGGGAAATCATCGTCTCATTCATAAGTAGAGTAATCTCAAACTGGACTGACTTCCAGATTTATGTAGAGTTAGGGAAACCAAAAATTGTGTTCTTTGAAGACATGGACAAGGCTAATCAAACAATACCCATTGAAACAGGTTTTTCAAATAACATGGCAAGTTTACCGACGAGTAAGGAAGAAAGGTTGATTGCACAGATTTTAGCAACCAAATTCCATACTGACCCTGCGACAGAACCAGAATCAGAGGACAGACTAAATCATGTCATGAGGGATATAATCATCAACGGACACATGGATGGACTCTACAAGCGGGCGGTGAAGAAGAGGCAGAGCAAACGACAGAAGGCGTAGATCATAACTGAAGTGGTTGAAAGCATTGGGGAAAATCAACCAGTCTGGTTGACCACACTAAGGGAAGAAATCACCAAGATGGAATGAATTCTCAAGTAGAATTGAATACGTTCTAGAAAATTTTGGACATATGGTGTTCAAATAGAAATCTCAGATATGTCAGACCTGTTTGTAACGAAACCTGTTATATAGGAAAATTGTCGTTATACTTTACTCTTTTTGTAATTGACCTCTATCTTTAAAACTATGGGGGAGTTTAATCGTTTTGAATCCCACAATAAATCCTCTATATATATCATCCCGAATATATAGAAAAAAAGGGAGGAGGGGGCCTGCCCTCGTTGCAGGTAGACTTTGTAAAATCATGGAGCTAAACTGAATATATGATGCAGAAGCAATTTTTTGAATTGTTTATGAAAAGATTCTAATTGGTTGTGATATGAGTTATGTCTTCTTTCATAGTGTGTGTTTCCTGTGTCTTTAAAATTCCATTTGCAAGTTCCTCTTTTAAATTGGAGAGCTAAAAGTCTGGAATTCATCTGATGATTCTCTAGACTTAGCAATTTAAATTTATGTGATCTCTCTTCTCAACTATTTTAGAATTCATTCTAATATGCTCTGAAGAAGTTATGTGTTTCCTTTTTCCTATTTTGCCATGAAAATTTCAATTTGAAAACTCAGACTCATTGCCTCACTTAGCCTTTCTCCTCTAGACAAGTTCTAATGACCTGCTATTGCATTATTTATTTATGAATCCATACCCCAAATGTTACCCTCCACTTCTTCAACAACTTCATAATACCCCCCAAAACGAACCATATCTAGCCAGTGATTGACAAAGATATATCACGTGACATGAGATATCCCTCTTTTAGTTGAGCAAGTGAGTGCTTCATCTCTAAAGCTGGTTGAAATATTTACATCTGTCATTTGTCTATTCAACCGGACAAATTTTACAGAGTGCTAACATTCTGACGTCGTTGTCGGGGATGAATTTGAAAAATCTTCCCTAGGAAAGAATGACATGGTTGAGTTCTAAGGTCTGAGAGTAGCAGACACTTAGGCACATATTGGTTGTATTCCTGCTTTGGCGACTCCACACATCGAAGGTCAGTTTGAAGGTGATTCCACTGTAGAAGAATCCAGAAATTTAAATTTTCAATGGCGACTCCACTCTTAATACGGAATCCAACTTCCAAAACATTATTGGCGAAGCCACTCAAGCTTCAAATGAAATTCAGATACTCCACTGGAAGATGAGATACCTTGACATAGGTATGAAAAGGCATCATGGACGAAAACAAGTACTTAAAATGGGATCGCCTCCAAAGCATTTTACTATTTGTTATAAGTTACCTCTGCTCCTTCCTTGAACATTCCCAAACAAATATTTCGTTACTTGCTATATTCTAATGATGATCATGAGAATTTTGAAATTGCATATCCTCCTCTTGAAGTTGTACATACATATCCTCACTGTATCACTGATCTTGATAACAATTTTCCATCTCATCCATGTGATGACCATGACCAAGTTAATCAGCCCCATGAAGCCAAGGCTAATATCTCTCCTCTTGTACTTGGTCCAACGTCCTCCAAGACCCAACATAGATAGATACCCTTGAAACTACCCCAAGTCCTCCACGATTTCCCTCCAAAGAACTATGAGTATCTACCTGTGTTAGATGGGGAACCTGATGGCATCTCAGCTGAAAAAAACATCCAAGGATTTGAGCATTTTGTAGATTTGTTTGAGATCATCCATGATGATTTTTGTATGAGGACCTTCTCTCAATCCTTGAAAGGGGACAAAAAAAATTGGTTTAAACATTTGCATCCAGAAACAATTGTCTCATGGGAGGAGTTGAAGAATGTTTTTTTTAAGTTTTGGGGCAAGAAAAAATCTTTGGAGTTACAACTTACAGAGTTCTATGCTTTGGAAAGGCAGAGCAATGAAACTATCTCTATATTCAGTAGAAGGTTTTCCAGTATTTACTACAAATTTCTTGAAGAAATTCAACCCACTGAAACTACTGCCATGCTCCATTATGCAACTACTCTTCACCCATATTTGTATTTCCTCTTGATGGAAAAAAGACCTAAGTCCTTACAAAAAATGTTTAATGATGCTCAGGACATTCAACACGACATCCAAACATGTAAACAGATCCAAAATGAGGGATTGAATGCTCAAGAACATGAAAGTGAATATGAACAGAAAATAGTTGATTGGAATCTTGAGCATAGAATTGACAATATCATAGGTCCTCTTGGAGTTTCCAATGCTTATGATTTTGCTAAAAATCATATTCCACTTGTTGAAAGAGGAGGTGTTGATTCAGCTTCTGATCCATCCCATGATAAGCAAGGGGATGATTATTTTATGTATTCTTTTGTAGACAGTCAAGAGGATGAGTTTGCAAATCAGTTTGTTGAAGAACAGATTGATGTTCCAAGTTTGTTCTTGCTAGATGGCGTTGCATATGTTGTTGATTTTCCTGTATATGACAAATATGAGGATTATTGTGATGTTGAAGACGTCTCTTTTCAACAGTACAGTGGGATAAATCAGCCTATGTATCACAGTTACAAAGAGAAAAATACCGGATCAGCTGAAGAGAATTCTCTACCTTTATGCTTTGTTGCATTTAAATTGTTGAAAGAGAATTCTAAGATCATTGTTGAGGCAAATGAATTGGTGTTGATGAAAAATCACACTAAACCAACGAGACAAATTGACAAGATATTGCAGTGCTCTTCTCATGTGTTTGATGACCCTATTACTTGTTGTGTATAATATCTTGTCAACTCAAAAGTGCATTCATTGGTCAAAGATAAAGTTGAAAATGATCATGTTCATCAATCCAAAGAAATTGAAAAATGTGCCTATAACAACAATGAATAAATTGAAGAAAGTTTTGAATTGGGTAAAAGAACCTTGTTGTTGTGTTTTTCCTCTTTCGAACTATTGAAACAAAATATTTGTAATGTTTCAAATCATAAAGCATCCAAGCATGACGTCAAATATGAAGAAGGCAGTGGACTTACATATGAAAACTATCTTCCTTATTTTTTTCCTCCTTTGAACAGTTAAAAGAAAATCATGAGAGGACAGAAGAAACAGGGAAGTTTGACTATATTCGCAGTGGCATTGTTTTTGTTATCATTAATGAATACCAACAACACCCACATGCATTAGATGATCATGTAGCCAATTACTTGGGAGAATATTCTAATTCAGGTTTGCAAACTGTGCTTAACCATCGAATAAAAAAGGATGAAGAAGTTGATTGAGAAATTGTTGTTAAAGGTTATTTTCCTTCTCCTAAAACTAACATAGATATTCAACAATATTTTCAGCAAGACGAAGTGTTTCAGAGTTGTCTTTCTTCCCTTGAAAATGATGTGGTTGTCTTATTTCTAAGAAGCCTAGACAAGGATGAAGATTCTGAAACTACATATATGGAGACTCTAAGCAACGAAAAAACACTTGTAAAGGAAGTTTTCTCTTCTGTCTTGGTTCCTGAAAAGGAAACATCCTTTCATATAATTCATTACTCAAAGACACATTATATAGAAAGGGTTTACAATCAGAAGCTACAAAAAATAATGGATTGCAAGCTTAAGGATAAATAAAGTAACGAATCAGTGTTTGTATCAAATATAAATATTTTTTCATCAGACGATGTATTCCCGTCATGGTTTCCTTATGACTCAAAAATTTCTTACTACCAGACTTCTCGAAAAATATGTCAGTTTCTCAATAGAAATCAACAAATTAAATCACCTCAAAACAAAAATGCAACGGAAGGAGTGAAGCATGATAGTTGTTTTGTGCATATTTTAGAAGATCCATTTGCAGTATTATTGGAGGAAGTAAACAGTCTAAGTGTCCTTGACTTTTTGAGACTTGAATCTATGAATGAAATTTTGAATGAATCAACAGAAAAGATTTGGAGAAAACAAGTGCAAAGAAAATGAACAATGGATAAAATTTTATCATGGCTGCATTGGGATTATGATTTCACTTGATTGACATTTCTTTTCAGCAGTTAGGGTAGGTAGGAGTGTGTGAATAATCTTGTTGGTCAAACATTGCTTTAAATTTTCAGTAGTATGTATAGTTAGACCCTAGAAGTATTTTCTTTTTCAGTATCTAGTTGAGAACAACCCGATTTTAAAATTTTGACGTTTAGTCTCCAAGACGTAACCAAATGCAAGAACATGTTTTGAAAGCATCCCAACAAAGAAGGCACCAGGTCTGCAGCTATTTTCTACCTCACAGGGAGGATAGCATCCCTAGTTGGAGTCTATGTTATCACCATAACAATTATACATGAAAACCGAGTTTCAGATTTATCAATGTAGAGACATAACGCGATTTGGAGGTCCAATTCATATGTGGTGGAATGCAAACAAATATAGAAGAGGCGCGAGAGGTAGGACTCGACGAAACATCAATATTGAAGTGGCTCGGATCGATGGCTAAGGCACATATCAGAGAATGAAGCAGTGCGGAAGATAACTATTCGAAGGCAGGTTGGGGAAAACTACCATGGTTTCATCCATGGATGCGTGGCGCCCTCAAAGGTACATCGGGGAAAAAAGAGGTATGCCTAAAACCATTTTCCCAAATCCCCGATGTTACATGGTCTAATACGTCTAATCAACAATTCGTGTGGGGGAGGGTGACGTCTGGTCAAATCACCTAACTTCACGTCCATGCAATCCCAGGTGAATGTCGTCGGATAACTAACTCAAATACTCATCATTTGAAATAAATTGGTAAAGTGTGACAAACCAACATACCTGCAAGTAATCCTGTCAGTAATTCACGATTAAAACTCGATGACTACCAATCTTCAAAATATGGGTGGCGTTATTCAGTTCTGGGAAATCATCGTCTCATTCATAAGTAGAGTAATCTCAAACTGGACTGACTACCAGATTTTTGTAGAGTTAAGGAAAACAAAAAACATGTTCTCTGAAGACATGGACAAGGCCAATCAAACAATATCCATTGAAACAGGGTTTTCAACTAACATGGCAAGTTTATCGATGAGTAAGGAAGAAAGGTTGATTGCACAGATTTTAGCAACCAAATTCCATACTGACCCTGCAACAGAACCAGAATTAGAGGTCAGACTAAATCCTATCATGAGGGATCTAATCATCAACAGACATGTGGATGGACTCTACAAGCAGGTGATGAAGAAGAGGCGGAGAAAACGATAGAAGGTGGAGATCAGAACTGAAGCGGTTGAATGCATTGGGGAAAATCAACCAATCTGGTTAAGCATGCTAAGGAAAGAAATCGCCAAGTTGGAATGAATTCTCAAGTAGAATTGAATACGTTCCAGAAAATTTTGGACATATGGCATTCAAATAGAAATCTCAGATATGTCAGACCTGTTTGTAACGATCCTTGTAATATAGGAAAATTTTCGTTATACTTTACTCTTTTTGTAACTGGCCTATATGTTTAGAACTATGAGGGAGTTTAATCATTTTGAATCCCATAGTAAATCCTCTATATATATCATCCCAAAGATATAGAAAAAAAGGGAGGAGGGGGCCTGCCCTCATTGCAGGTAGACTTTGTAAAATCATGGAGCTAAACTGAATATATGATGCAGAAGCAATTTTTTGAATTGTTTATGAAAAGATTCTAATTGGATGTGATATGAGTGATGTCTTCTTTCATAGTGTGTGTTTCCTGTGTCTTTAAAATTTCATTTGCAAGTTCCTCTTTTAAATTGGAGAGTTAAAAGTATGGAATTCATCTGATGATGCTCTAGACTTAGCAATTTAAATTTATGTGATCTCTCTTCTCAACTATTTTAGAATTCATTCTAATATGCTTTGAAGCAGTTATGTGTTTCCTTTTTCCTCTTTTTCCATGCAAATTTCAATTTGAAAATTGAGACTCATTGCCTCACTTAGCCTTTCTCCTCTAGACAAGTTCTAATGACCTTCTACTGCATTATTTATTTATGACTCCATGGCCCAAATGTTACCCTCCACTTCTTCAGCAACTTCATAATACCCCCCAAAACGAACCAAATCTAGTCAGTGATTTCCAAAGATATATCAAGTGACACGAGATAGCCCTCTTCGACTTGAGTAGGCTAGTGGTTCAGCTCTAAAGCTGGTTGAAATAGTTACCTCTGTCATTTGTCTATTCAACCGGACAAATTTTATAGAGTGTTAACATTCTGGCACCGCTGCCGGGGATGAATTTGAAAAATCTTCCCTGGGAAAGAATGACATGGTTGAGTTCTAAGGTATGAGAGCAGTAGACACTTAGGCACATATTGGTTGTATTCCTGCTCTAGCGACTCCACACATCAAAAGTCATTTTGAAGGTGATTCCACTGGTAGAAGAATCCAAAAATTTAAATTTTCAATGGCGACTCCACTCTTAATATAGAATCCATCTTCCAAAACATTATTGGCGACTCCACTCAAGCTTCAAATGAAATTCAGAGACTCCACTAGAAGATGAGATACCCTGACATAGGTATGAAAAGGCATCATGGAAGAAAACAGGTACTTAAAATGGGATCTCCTCCAAAGCATTTTACTATTTGTTATAAGTTACCCGCTGCATTCTAATGATGATCATGAGAATTTTTAAATTGCATATCCTCCTCTTAAAGTTGTACATACATATCCTCACTGTATCATTGATCTTGGTAAAAAATTTACATCTGGGCCATGTGATGACCATGACCAAGTTAATCAGCCCCATGAAGCCAAGGCTGATATCTCTCCTCCTGTACTTGGTCCAACGTCCTCCAAGACCCAACATAGATACATACCCTTGAAACTACCCCAAGTCCTCCACGATTTCCCTCCAAAGCACTATGAGTATCTACTTGTGTTTGATGGGGAACCTGATGGAATCTCAGCTGAAAAGCACATCCAAGGATTTGAGCATTTTGTAGATTTTTTTAAGATCGAACATGATGATGTTTGTATGAGGGCCTTCTCTCAATCCTTGAAAGGGGACACCAAATACTGGTTTAAACATTTGCATCCAGAAACAATTGACTCATGGGAGGAGTTGAAGAATGTTTTTTTAAAGTTTTGGGGCAAGAAAAAATCTTTGGAGTTACAACTTACAGAGTTCTATGCTTTGGAAAGGCAGAGCAATGAAACTATCTTTATATTCAGTAGAAGGTTTTCTAGTATTTACTACAAATTGCCTGAAGAAATTCAACCCACTGAAATTGCTGCCATGCTCCATTATGTGACTACTCTTCACCCAGATTTGTCTTTCCTCCTAATGGAAAGAAGACCTAAGTCCTTACAACAAATGTTTAATGATGCTCAGGACATTCATCACAACATCCAAGCATGTAAACAAATCCAAAATGAGGGATTGAATGCTCAAGAACATGAAAGTGAATATGAACAGAAAATAGTTGATTGGAATCTTGAGCATAGAATTGACAATATCATAGGTCCTCTTGGAGTTTCCAACGCCTATGATTTTGCTAAAAATTATATTCCACTTGTTGAAAGAGGAGGTGTTGATTCAACTTCTGATCCATTCCATGATAAGCAAGGGGATGATTATTTTATGTATTCTTTTGTAGGCAGTCAAGAGGATGAGTTTGCAAATCAGTTTGTTGAAGAACATATTGTTGTTCCAAGTTTGTTCTTATTAGACGACATTGCATAAGTTGTTGATTTGTCTGTATATGAAAAATATGAGGATGGTTGTGATGTTGAAGACGTTTCTTTTTAGTAGTACAGGTGGATAAATCAGCCTATGTATCACAGTTACAAAGAGAAAAATATCGATCAGCTGAAGAGAATTCTCTACCTTTATGATTTGCCGCATTTAAATTGTTGAAAAATAATTCTAAGATCATTGTTGAGGCGAATGAATTGGTGTTGATGCAAAATCACACTAAACCAACAGGACAAATTGACAAGATATTGCAGCGCTCTTATCATGTGTTTGATGACCCTATTACTTTTTGTGTAGAATATCTTGTCAACTCAAAAGTGCAGTCATTGGTCAAAGATAAAGCTGAAAATGATCATGTTCAGCAATCCAAAGAAATTGAAAAATGTGTCTATAACAACAGTGAAGAAATTGAAGAAAGTTTTGAATCAGGTAAAAGAACCTTTCCATTGTGTTTTTTCTCTTTCGAACTGTTGAAACAAAATATTTGTAATGTTTCAAATCAGAAAGAATCCAGGCATGATGTCGAATATGAAGAAGGCAGTGGACTTACATATGAAAACTATCTTCCCTTATGTTTTTCCTCCTTTGAATGGTTGAAAGAAAATCATGGGAGGACAAAAGAAATAGGGAATTCTGACTGCATTCACAGTGGCACTATTTTTGTTATCAGTAATGAAGACCAACAACACCCACATGCATTAGATGATCATGTAGTCGATTACTTGGGAGAGTATTCAAATTCGGTTTTGCAAATTGTGCTTAACCATCGAATCAAAAAGGAAGAAGAAGTTGATCGAGAAATTGTTGTTAAAGGTTATTTTCCTTCTCCTGAAACTAACATAGATATTCAACAATATTTTCAGCAAGACGAAGTGTTTCAGAGTTGTCTTTCGTCCCTTGAAAATGACGTGGTTGTCTTATTTCTAAGAAGCCTAGAATTGGATGAAGATTATGAAACTGCATCTATGGAGACTCTAAGTAGTGAAAACACACTTGTAAAGGAAGTTTTCTCTTCTTTCTTGGCTCCAAAAAAGGAAACATCCTTTCATATAATTCATTACTCCAAGACACATTATATAGAAAGGGTTTACAATCAGAAGCTACAAATAATAATGGATTGCAAGATTAAGGATAAAGAAAGTAACGAATCAGTGTCTGTATCAAATATAAATATTTTTACATCAGATGATGTTCTCCCGTCACGATTTCCTTATGACTCAAAAAGTTCTTACTACCAGACTTCTCAACAAATCTGTCAGTTTTTCAATAGAAATCAACAAATTAAATCACCTCAAAACAAAAATGCAGTGGAAGGAGTGAAGCATGATAGTTGTTTTGTGCATATTTTAGAAGATCCATTTGTAGTCTTATTGGAGGAAGTAAATAGTCTAAGTGTCCTTGACTTTTTGAGACTTGAATCTATGAATGAAATTTTGAATGAATCAGCAGAAAATCTTTGGAGCAAACAAGTGAAAAGAAAATGAACAGCGGATAAATGTTGTCATGGTTGTATTGGGATTATGATTTCACTTGATTGACAGTCCTTTTCAGCAGTTAGGGTAGGTAGGAGTGTGCAAATAAGATTTTTGGTCAAACATTTCTTTAAATTTTCAGCAGTATGTACAGTTAGATCCTAGCAGTATTTTCTTTTTCAGTATCCAGTTGAGAACAACCCAGTTTTAAAATTTTGATGTTTAGTCTCCAAGACGTAACCAGATGCAAGCACATGTTTTGAAAGTGGCCCAATGAAGAAGGCACCGGGTCTGCAGTTCTTTGCTACCTCACAGGCAGGATAGCATCCGCAGTTGGAGCCTATGTTATCACCATAACAATTATACATGAAAATCGAGTTTCAGATTTAGCAATGTAGAGACATAGCGTGATTTGGAGGTCCAGGTCATATGTGGCGGCATGTGAACAAATACAGTGGAGGTGAGAGAGGTATGACTTGGCGGACCATCAATCTTGAAGCAACCCAGATTGACGGCTAAGGCACATATCGAAGAATGAAGCAGCACAGAAGATAACTATTCGAAGGCCGGCCGGGGAAAACTACCACAATTTCATCCATGGACATGTGGCGCCCTCAGAGGTACATCGGGGCAAAAAGTGCTCTGCCTAAAACCATTTTCCCAAAGCCTCGATGTCACATGGTCTTATACGTCTAATCAACAATTCGTGTGGGGGAGGGTGACGGCTGGTCAAATCACCTCACTTCACATCCGTGCAATCCCAGGTGAATGTCGTTGGATAACTAACTCAAAGACTCATTATTAGAAATAAATTGGTAAAGCATGACAAACCAACGTACCTGCAAGTAATATTGTCAGTAATTCATGATTAAAACTCAATGACTATCGGTCTTCAAAATATGGGTGGCGTTATTATGTTCCGGGAAATCATCGTCTCATTCATAATTAGAGTAATCTCAAACTAGAAAGACTTCCGGATTTCTATAGAGTTAAGTAAAACAAAAATCGCGTTCTCTGAAGACATGGACAAGGCCAAACAAACAATATCCATTGAAACAGGGTTTTCAACTAACATGGCAAGTTTATCGACGAGTAAGGAAGAAAGGTTGATTGCATAGATTTTAGCAACCAAATTCCATATTGACCCTGTGACAGAACTAGAATCAGAGTTTAGACTAAATCTTTTCATGAGGGATCTAATCATCAATGGAAACATGGATGGACTCTACAAGTGGGCGGTGAAGAAGAGGTGGAGAAAACGACAGAAGGAAGAGATTAGAACTGAAGCGGTTGAAAGCGTTGGGGAAAATAAAACAGTCTGGTTGAGCATGCTAAGGGAAGAAATCGCCAAGCTAGAATGAATTCTCAAGTAGAATTGAATACGTTCCAGAAAATTTTGGACATATGGCATTCAAATAGAAATCTCAGATATGTCAGACCTGTTTGTAATGATCCCTATAATATAGGAAAATTTTCGTTATACTTTACTCTTTTTGTAACTGACCTCTATCTTTAGAAATACGGGGGAGTTTAATCGTTTTGAATCCCACAGTAAATCCTCTATATATATCATCCTGAAGATATAGAAAAAAAGGGAGGAGGGGGCCTTCCCTCGTTGCAGGTAGACTTTGTAAAATCATGGAGCTAAACTGAATATATGATGCAAAAGTAATTTTTTGAACTGTTTATGAAAAGATTCTAATTGGTTTTGATATGAGTTATGTCTTATTTCATAGTGTGTGTTTCCTGTGTCTTTAAAATTCCATTTGCATGTTCTTATTTTAAATTGGAGAGTTAAAAGTCTAGAATTCGCCTGATGATGCTCTAGACTTAGCAATTTAAATTCATGTGATCTCTCTTCTTAACTATTTCAGAATTCATTCTAATATGCTCTGAAGCAGTTATGTGTTTTCTTTTTCCTCTTTTTCCATGCAAATTTCAATTTGAAAACTCAGACTCATTGCCTCACTTAGACTTTCTCCTCTAGACAAGTTCTAATGACCTGCTACTGCATTATTTATTTCTAACTCCATATCCCAAATGTTACCCTCCACTTCTTCAGCAACTTCATAATACCCCCCAAAACGAATGAAATATAGCCAGTGATTGCCAAAGATATATCAAGTGACACGAGATAGCCCTCTCTTAGTTGAGCAGGCTAGTGCTTTAGCTCCAAAGCTGGTTGAAATAGTTACCTCTATCATTTTTCTATTCAGCTGAACAAATTTTACAGAGTGTTAACAACCACCATAGCTCGTACCCTGTGACACTATTCTACACATTGAGACATTTCCAACGGTGCAAAAAAAGCGCCAATCGGATCTCGTATGCAAAAGTTATGCCTCCTGGAAGTTGACCTATTGTGTTGACTACCATGGTACGAGAGGATGCCACACCAGCCCCCATTATTCATGCATATGGGGCTATCTAGGTGAGGTATTTCAAGAATACTATAGAATTTTCAAAACCCTACCACAATTGAGAGTTGAGGAAGTAAAAAAACCTATCCCTAGATGGATATCGGACTATGTTAAATATTGGGCCACTAGGAGGAGAAGGGGTTCCATTATTTTGCATTGTATCTTGTTTTGTAGTTGAGAAAAACATCTGAGAGTGGTATTCTATGAGAATAATAGAGGAGGATAGATTTTTTAGTAGCCATACAGGTCACAAGTCATAGGAAACTCCACACATACTGCCTCTTTCTTTGTACTTGCATCATTTTTATACCAGATAAAAGAGAGCAAAGCAACCTCACCTTCTAGTTGGGTTTTCTCTCATATTGGGTTTCCTGGGTGTTATCACATATAGTTGTCAAGGAAAGCAGGTCATCCAAGTCCTTGGTCTGCACAGGAATCGTCCAAGCGCAACATTCAAAATAAATCCATTTCGGGTTGAAATACAGACGAGAAGATGGGTTTATTTTTCCAACGATGGAAATCCTAGGAACAGGTCAGATCAATAGCTCGCGTGTATTCAACATGTCAAATTGTGCTGGGATTAGTGGCTAGGTAGAAGCCTTGGAGTTTTAGATCAATCACCATGCGTCCTCATCTAGCGGACGTTCACATTTTACTTCCGGAATCTAGGCTTCGGGATTTTTAGCTTCTCCCCTCTCGCTTTCATTTGAAATGTTTTATCGTGAAGTCCACCGATCATTGTTGTGCATCCTTCCAGATATATCGATGGTATTTTACTTCATTACTTCAGGCTTCAGGAGTTTTAGCCTCCCCACTCCTATTTTCCTTTGAAGTAGTTTCTCCCAGAGTCCAAAAATCCATGTCGCGTGTCCTCCTTAGATCGATGGTCATCATTCACTTCAGAGCTCCAGCTCTACATGCAGATCGTCCCCGAGCTCTGAAGTGCGAAAGTATGTGGAATTCATCAATTCAGACATTTCACACTCTCATCATTCATGACATCTGGCATCCATCTGGCACCAACACGTGTCACCTCTCTTTTCATGACACATCAGCATAGTGACGTCGGGCCACCACGTCAGATCATCCTCCAGGAATTGTTCTTGTTCAGCTCCAAAATTAGCACCATCTCCAAGCGCGGTTAGAATGATTCCAAGGTTGGCAAGCGGATAAAATCTTTGGTGGGGGCATTAAAGTAGTTGGAACGCCCAGATCTCATATCCTGTCAAGATCAATGAGCTCAAATCATTTCGGGGCCGCAACATGCTCGGGCGATAAAAGGCCTTGAGTGGGCCGAAATCCTAACCAGGGTTTTGCGGGGAGGCTACATGGCGGAGGAGGGTGCATTTCAGGCCTGAAAGTAGTGTGGGCCTAAACCGCTTCCTACGGCCCCGAAATCATGTGCGCATATGATGCCTTATCCAATAGCGATAGGTGGCCACCTGATAGTCATCCGTCCGCGCTCCAATCCCAAGGAGGATTCAGTTAATGGAAAAGGACTGGTCGCTGAAACCTCAGCTCAGTCCATAAATAGAAGGTATAGAAGCCATGGCCGATAATACTGGACTGTCAGCTTGAGGTACCACAGAGGAAAGTTTTCTCCAGAAATACCCATACTGACCTGAGCTCATGTCTGACAGGAGAACACACGCATAGTCTGACAGAAGGATACATAGATGAAATATTTGAATGAGATGGCTAGGTCATACTCCTGAAAGTTGTGGACTATTTTGATTATAAATAGATCAGTTTAGATTTTGTAAATGGAGGTATTTTTCAAAGCCTGAAGAGCCTAGAGTGTTTTAGGAGCAGGGCTCTATATTTCTCAATTTTTAGGCTTGAGGGCTTGGATTGTAATATTACGTTATTGAAGATTCCTTTGAGTTGTTTTTATTAGATTGTCTTCTTAGTTTACATGTTGTTATTTTTTTCTTGTCTGGATGTAATCTCTCTGATCTATGGATTCTTAAGGTGGTAGAGGATATGCTGCCATCTTGCCCATTTTTCATGGTTTATCACACATACGTTATTGTTTTTCTTCTTGTCTGGATGTAATCTCTCTAATCTATGGATTCCTGAGGCAGTAGAGGATCTATTGTCATCTTTCCAATCTTTCATGGTTGATCACTCAGACCCTTCTTGTTTTCCTTCTTGTCTGAATGTAGTATCTGTGATTCATGGATTCCTGAGGCGGTGGAGGATCTACTTTCATCTTGCCCATGTTCATCTTTCATCACTCAGACCCTTCATGTTTTCCTTCTTGTATGAATGTAGCATCTGTGATTCATGGACTCTTGAGGTGGTGGAGTATATGTTGTCATCTTTCCCATGTTTCACCGTTTATCACTCAGACACTTTCTCTTTTTATTCTCCTCATCGCCACATAAATACTTTTGTCTGATAGGAAGTTTAAATGCCTTCATTATTCACGATACTTAGGACTCTGTAGCCCAACGGTCTAAATTGATCTGTGGTTACTTATGTTATCTTTTCCTCTCCCTACAGTATTACTGATCCACCTACCCAAACCATTTTAATCTATTTTACTTTTTGATGGGTACTGGGCTTATCCTCTTGCAGTCTGAGGGTGACTCTCCGTGATAACATTAATGGCGTTGTTCTCAGGGAATAGAGTAACGAAATATATTTCCCTGGGAGAACGACAACGATAAGATCTGATATTTGATGGTGAAAAAATACCAGACACATTCAGACTTCATATCATTCACCTAGCAACTCCATGGTTAAATAATCTAGTGGAAACTCCACAGTTTTAAGAAGTCATATTTTCAAATGGAAGCCATCTTGGCTCGAAGGTTTTCTCCTTTTAATTTCTTTGTTGTTCCTGGTTTTCCAAATGTTGTTTCTACTATAGATGAGTGGGGTGATTTTTTTCCCATATTTAGAGAACATAGAGATGACAACCCTACTGATCATTTTCTTGAGTTTCATGAACTCATGCATCAGTGGGGAATACATCATGGGGATGTATTAATGAATATGCTCATGTAATCATTAGAGGGAAATGATCGTGGTATCGATCATTGCCCCATGCTAGCATCTCCTCCATGGAACAGTTCCATGCTGCATTCAGCAAGCATTGTAAAAGGTTTTTTCCAGCTAATTTTCTTTTTGAAAACTATTGTGAAGAATTTGTATCTCATATTCGACAGTCACTTATTAGTTCTTCTAGTAGTAGGGATTTTTCTGTTGAGGAAGTGGAGGAAGATTCGGTTATACATGAGTCTTATTCTAATCCTTTTATTCAAAAATATGATGTTGGGAATTACATTAATGATGAAATTGATGATAGCAAGGCTTTGGATACATCTTGCATTATTCTAGGTGACTCAGTTAGTCGTTGTTATGATACATCTATTGTTCTATGTTCTCATAAAGATTTGATTAACTATGAGGAAAGTGATGTTGAAGGTCACGAGAAAAATTTTCCCCTTCCTTATGAAATGGTTGAGAAAAAGGAAATCTACAAGTCTGAAGATGACATGCTAGAGCTAGAACGAGAAAAAACCAGAAATGCAGAATATATACCCATTCATTTCAAACAACAATATGAGCAACATGTTAAAGAGGAACAACCATCCATTGATATATATGAGGAGATTTCTTTCCATCAGCTAACACATGTTATCAGAGAAGGAAAAAAAGAAGTGGATTAGTAGCCTACATCAGCCTTTCACTCACTTGTGCTTGCCACAGACATTCAACCATATTTGAGTAGTTGTAAAGAAGAGCATGTTTTTTGTTACCAACCTAGTAGGTTTTATCACCTATTTTATGACCCTATAGGGGAATACATGGAGTTGCATTTCCTCAATGTATTGGAGCCTCCAAACCTTATCTTACCATCATCAATTTGTTGTCACAGTTTCATTGTCCCTTTCTGACCAGTGATAGAGTAAGTAAGTTTTCAATTAGGAAGTTATTTGAATGGCTCTGGTGGAAGTTTATTTTCACCTAGCACATTATAAAAAGTCAGTTACTCTAGTATTGTACATAAATAAGCTCCTTCTAGAGCATGTTTGTTTGTTTTATTTTTGTAAGTAGAATAGTGTACATGTTAGCCTGTGGTCCTCGGCAAAATGTATTTGAGCTCGACTCCACAACCCAACAGCTAAGGCACTGGAACTGCGCATTCTTAGCAACTTGCAGAGAGAATGCCATCCCTTGTGGAGCCAAATGTTATCACATATAGTTTTCAAGGGAAGTAGGTGATCCAAGTCCATGGTCTACACAGGAAACATCCAAGCGCAGCATTCAAAAGAAGTCCATTTCGGGTTGAAATACAGGCAAGTAGACGAGTTTATTTTTCCAATGACGAAAATCGCAGGAGCATGTTATATCAACGGCTCGCATATATTCGGCATGTTAAATTGTACGAGGATGAGTGGCTAGGTAGAAGACCCAGAGTTACAGATAAATAACCACACGTCCTCATCCAGCAGACGGTCATGATTTACTTCGAGAATCTAGGCTTCAGGAGTTTTAGCTTCTCCCCTCTCACTTTCATCCAGAATGTTTTCTTTCGAAGTCCACCGATCATTGACGCATGTCCTTTCATATCTATCAGTGGTAGTTTACTTTGGGACTTCGGGCTTTGGGAGTTTCAGCCTCCCCACTCCCATTTTCCTCCAAAGTAGTTTCTCCCGGAGTCCACAGATCTTTGTCGCGTGTCCTCCTCAGATCGACAGTTATCATTCACTTCGGAGCTCCAGCTCTACATGAAGACCGCCCCCGAGCTCTGAAGTGCCAAAGTACGTGGCAGTCATCAGTTCATATATGTGGCGTTCTCATCAATCATGAAACCTAACATCGATCTAGCACTGACATGTGTCACCTCTCTTTTCATGACACGTCAACATAGCGACGTCAGGCCACCATGTCATATCATCCTTCAGGAAGTGTTCTTTTTCAACACCAAAATTAGCGCCATACCCAAGCGCAGTTAGAATGATTCCAAGGTTGGCAGATGGATAAAAGATTTAGTGGGGGCGCTAAAGTAGCCGGCGCACCCAGATCTCAAATCTCATCCAAATCAATGGCCTCAAATCATTTTGGGGCCACAACATGCTTGGGAAATAAAAGGCCTTGAGCGAGCCAAAATACTAATCACATTTTTGCGAGGAGGCTACATGGTGGAGGAGGGTGCATTTTGGGCCCGAAAGTGGTGTGGACCTAAACCGCTTCCCGCGGCCCCAAAATTACGTGCGCATATGATGCCTTATCCAATAGCGACAGGTGGCCTCCTGATAGTTGTCCTATCACACTCTGATCTTGAAGAGGATTAAGTTAATGGAAAAGGATTGGTAGTTGAAACCTCAGCTCAGTCCATAAATAGAAGGCATAGAATCTGTTGGAGCCGCCTTTGTTTTTAGCCCATTTTAAATTTTTTATTATTATGATTGAAGTCAAAAGCTGGTTTTCATTATTCTCCTTTATTTTTTCCAAAATCTCGGAAGTCTCGTCACGCGAGCAGTTTCCGTTATCATGCTCTCACGATAAACTTTGTTTTTCATTTAAATGACTTTCCCTTTTCTTACCTCGGGATTTCGCAGGTCTGGTGTTATAGAACACACAATTCACAAGTCGCGACGAATGAAACAGCGAAATAACTTTAAAAGTGTTACTCAGGTTAGTATCAATATTAAATATTTTTTAAACTACGGTTAAGCATCATCAAGATTTCGTGTCTCGGCATTTACTAACTCCAAAAGTCTGTTCGTCGTAACCCCGATGTCCGAAGTTGCGAGACTCTTGTTTTAGTAACCTGGGTTAAGATCAAAGAAAAAAGGGTTTCCTCGTGGTTGAGTTCTATCGAGGGTTCGCAACTTGGCTTGCAAGCCTCCCAGAAACTATACCTTCGACATCCCGAGTCGCGAAGTCACGATCTCGTGAGTTTGAAACTTGGCTTGCGAGCCTCCCGGAAACTATACCTGCGACGTCCCGAGTCGCGAAGTCGCGATTTCGTGAGTTCACAACTCGGCTTGCGAGCCTTCTGAAAACTATACCTTCGACACCCCGAGTCACGAAGTCATTATTTTTCTTTAAACATGATTAATTAAAACTTTTAATCCTGATTGCGACTGTTATTAACTGAAACTAGTTATCATGGTCTAGGGTTTTAGAGGCTGGAAGGGTCAAAATGAAAATGCCCGATAAAGTGAATACCGAAAGATTAATTAACATTCTAAAACCTAATTAATTAAGCTAAACTGTTTTCTCCCATGTTTCGATTCATGCACAGTCTACGAGGCAAGCCTAAATTTTTCCTGCGCCAACTTGCATTACGAGCTGTCAAAAATTTATGGCATTAATTAGAAACAGGGCGAATTGACAAGTGAAGATTGGGTTTTTTATTGCTAAATTTATTTTAGGAATGATTTGACCATTCTGTTCTTGAAAGGTAATGAGTTTTGAATGTTTAAATATATAATATTTGTTGTTTGTCTTCCCAAATTCATTTCCATATTACGCAGAGCAAAATTTCTCTCAGCGAACTAATTTCTACATGTATACCTATTTTTATCACAGAACAGCTAAAGCGGAATCTCCCGCCATGGCCCCGCGAAAAGAATCTAAAGCCAACGTTGAGGTTTCGGGACAAGGTTCAGAAAATGTCTCTGATACTTCCCCTCGAAGTATCGACTCTGTTAAGACCTGGTCTTTTGTTTCTGACGTTCTACAGTCCGAATTGGTGGATTATTCGGTTGATTCCAGCAACAATGAAAAAGATGACCTGACTACCAAATATAAGATCGTTGTCCAATCTGGAATGCATAAAGTAGTGGCCAGGCCACGACTGCTCCCTTATTACGATATGGTTCAGTGGGCATTAGACCATGTGGATATACCAACTAGAACCATCATCAATGAGCAGAGGCTCACTGTTGGGACTTTTAGACCCGAACAACTACAGGCTATGTACAAGTTTCCGGCCGTGTCAGACTTTACATATAATGCCGAATTCCTGGAGTTTTTTAAACAGAAGGAGTGTGTGCAGTACGACAAGACTATGTCCAATTTGATCAAAGATTGGGTTTCACACCCTGCGAAGTTCAGGGCAGACAATAATGGCATATACTCAATATCTTCTCTAGAACCACAGTTCAAATATGTGGCTATGATGACCTGCAGATTATATGGGAGAGAGGACACCACACACTTTTTCCTTCAGTGGGTGCCGCTAATATTTTCAGTTGCTGAGGGCTCTTCCTTCAACTGGGCGAAATTGTTGTCTGATAGCTTGACCAGTTGGGTTACAGAGTATCGAGCAAAGAAAGAAAGAGGAAATACGACTTCATTCTTTATGTCTGCATATATCATGGACGTCGTATGTTTTCTGACACCCTTTCCATTAATGAGATGGATTTGGACTCCATCAGAAGCCCAACCCATTCATGTTTACCACTCTAAACTGTGGGAAAACAAAGCGACAAATTTTGTTTATGAAATTTTTAACTGGGTAATGGTGCCTCTGCATGTCACTATTTTCTGACACCCACCACCCAGGATATTGGATAGCATAGTGATGAATCTGAGCAGTATAGCTGACTGGTATGTAGAAGTAGAATTCTCATATCTCAGAGTTTTCGGGGCTTCTATTCCCCGGCATGCATTACCGTTATTCATACCCAACAAGCTTGTCTGTCGTGAGGTTTCCAGGCAAATTGTAATTGGTGGCGTGAGTAAGGAGCTTAAAGGGTATTCTAAGAAGGTATGGCCATCTTTCCCTATTCATTTAAATTCTTATTCTTTGTTAGATTTCAGGCATGCTAAAGCTGAGGCAGCAGCCCTGGAAGACCTGGAATTGGTTGACCTCGAATTCAAGAAGCATGATCCGTAAAGGGTCGTAAGCAATCACCTGGCCAGCTGCGGACTTAAAAGGTTAGAACATGAAATTTCGCCCTCGGATGAAATTTTCTGAGGTGCTAGATCTTACACCGAGGTTTTGGCTCGGATACAGACCCTAGCACCTGAAGAAAAGGCCGATGTTTTGAAATTCCAAGAACATCGGCGGAGTTATCTTCCCCCAGTATTGCAGGGTGAGAATAAAACAACAACAGAGGTGAAACATAAAGAAGCCAAAGGCCCCAAAGATACATCACCCAGTCAAGAAGAGCACCAAGATGGAGAAAAAGAAACTAGAAACCCGAAAACGGAAATAAAAACTCTCGATCCACCGAAAGAGACTGTTCCAGTTTCCACCCTAGGGAAATCGGCTAAGCAAATCGGAGACCCCATCGCCTCCATTACCCCTTTACAGTCAACTAAAGGGAACATAGACGCAGGGTGGATTTTTAATGATGAATTTCGACCTGTAAGGATGGAAGAGCTCCCCCCAAATGAATTATTTTTTGATAAGAAAAGAAAAGATGTGGTAAAAAGAGAATTCTACCAGGAAGAAGAAACAACGGTCAAAAAATTTAAGGTATTGACTGATGGAAAATATAAAAAGAACGATGAGTTTGCGACAGAAATAGCTGGAATGTTAGGGGCGTATGCTACAACAAATAAATTTTTGGTCAGGCTTCTAAAAAATCAAATGAAGCGCAAAAATCGCCTCATCAAAACCTTGGAGGAAAAATTAGCCACAGCGAAGGAGGCTGCCAAAGACCAGGCAAATGCAGGAATAAAACAAGCAGCATTGGCCGATAAAAAAGAAATTGAGCTGCTCACAGCTAGGCTCGAACAAGCAGAGCTGGTAGCTCACAACAGTTAGATACAAGTAGTCCAACAAAAAGACTTGATAGGGAAACTACAGGCTAGAGTGGAAATCACCGAAAGTAAAGTTATAGATATCAGGATATTCCAATCCCAAGCGATGGAGATTCGGAGCAGAGTTTCTGCAGCACAGAAAAGTTTACTTGCCAAGGTAGAGATAATTCGGGACAAGTGCTTACTTGTTAATCTAGTAGTAGATAATTTATCTGCTAGAGAGAGAGAAGCTGGAGCAGCTTGGGTCACATATCAAGAAGTTGTGATAGCTATGAACAACAGGGAATCAGGAAGTACTCCCAGGTTCTCCATTTCGGAGTAGACCAGAGGGAATATTTTATTGAAAGAATGTGAGCACAACATATCAGAAGGCAAACTACAAGCCAAGAAGGTAATGAGATATTTTGAAGAAGCTTTTGATACTATAGATGTTAATCTGTTAGGTATTGATAGTGAGGGTAATGCTGAGGCATTGAGTCAAATGAATATAGCTAAATTCTTGTTGGATATAAACGAGAAAGAAGAAATAGATTCGGCTGAAGTCTCACAGGTAACTCAGGCTGACATAATCCAAATAGATAAATGGATGATTAAACCAAGTGTGCGATTATGTTCTATCGACACCCTGGACCGACAGATGGAAGCAAGGTTGCCACAATTAGTCAAAGACTGTTACATTTTCGAGGCTAATTGTCAAGAGGAACCTTCAAGGTTGATATCCCGGCTAATGGAAAAATGTGTCACGTGTACCGGGCAAGGGAGGGGGCAGACTTCTGGTACCAAATAAAGACAGAGGATGAAGAAATGGAACGATTGGTCTTCTTCTTATCGTAACTGAAAATCTTGTAGCGATTGAAATTCCATCATATGTAAAACGGTATAAATATGCAATAGAAAGAAAGAAATGAGGATGGACCTTTATGGGTCGATTGTAAATAGATATTTATTCTCCTTTGAGAGTTAATATAAAGAAAATATGAAGATTCTCAATTCCGTCACGACTGTGTTATGAGTTTGTTTCCTTGTATCTCATTTTTCATTCCATTTCATATATTTATCTGATGAATGCTTCGCTATAATTTAGTACAACCTCTACTATAGTGAATGAATTTCATTTTTCTACATTGTTTACTGTTTTTCCTCTATACCGGCTATCAGTAGGTATAAGACCAGTGAACACTTTAGATTACTTTATTATTTTATGCTTTGTCAGATTATTCTTTCATCTTTTCTTCCTCTGTTTACAAGTGAGATTCTCCCTCGATAGGAGCCTTGCATAATAGACAGCTTAATGTTTTCTCACACCTCACACACAATTTATTAAATATAACTCGGTTACGGGAAAGGGCCTCTGGTTTTCACCCTATTTTCACTGTTGGAACTATAAACTCTCCTTTATCCGACCTAAATCGAGACAACATCTAAATATTTTTAGTTTTTTCTTATCATTATGTTCCTCTGTGACTGTCACAGTGACAAGACAGCCTAATATCGAACCCGGACTATCAGATCAAACACATATTTCCTTAAATCTTTTTGACACTATTCTTAAAACAACTACTCCACGGGTTGAACTTGAACGTTCGTGGGCAGCAATTGAATGAGACATAAGAATCCAGGAACAGTTGGAAGCTAGACAACACCAACCTAGAAATCATCCATAGCTTCCTTTGTCGAAGGTTGATATTTGTTCTTTATATAACCCTCATTCACTTTTCATATTCCTAGACACTGTACTTCTAAGCCTTAAGTATAGACTTTGGAACAACATCTGTTTGGCGCCGTTGTCGGGGACTGAAGTTACAAAATCTTTTTCCCTGGGAAAACAACATTTTTTTTTCATTGAAAGTGTTACCCTTTGATAGTGAACAACGAGTACACACCTTTTTAAGGCTTTCCAATGTTTCACTTGGTGACTCCACAAATAATAAACTAGCATCTGGTCGAAGGAATACTCGACAAAACCCGGATGGTAAGCAGATTACGCCCGTTACTGATCCCAAGAAGATTCTAAAGGCGAGAGGCTCTCTTAAGCCAACTGTTGTAGTCTATAAGCTTAAACACCCATAACTGAAGACTAAGAGTTCTTCTGAACCTTCAACTTCACACAGTCCTCTCTTTGATACTAAAGATCTAATGTCAAACTGCTTTGAAGTTAGGAGTGAGATTCATCCGACAATCCCCTTAGTACACAAAGGAAAGGGCCCTTTTGAAAGTTCGTCGGCAATTGACATACCATCTTTTCTTCAATTAAATTTACCGACCTCACCTAATTTTGAAGAGTGTGTTACACATTCGGTTTCTACACCTGTCGGTTCTCCTGATATCATCTCTTGCAAATCTGAGGAACCAATTCCTCGCATTCATTATCATTCATCGTCGGATTTTCCTCTTCACGAAGAAAATAAATATTTACTTTTAATTTTCCAAAATCCCCTTTACGACTTTCCACTAATAACGATGGCAGCTGCCGGAGGGGGAGGTGGAGGGTTTGTCGGAGGAGGTGGTGGAGGAGCTCCGGGGGGAGGAGCTGGAGGTCAAGGGCCTTCCCCTCCTCCTAGATTTTTTGCTAAAGTAGTAGCAAGATATGCTCCTTTGGTTTTACCCGTCCCTTTACACGACCTTCCCAAAAATTATATAAAAAATTTGCCAAAATTCACTGGGGAGGGAGATCTTACCGCAGTCGAACACATAAATTTCTTTGATCAATTCGCAGACATCCTAGGTCTCGAACATGAAGACGTGTATTCGAGACTTTTCGTCCAAACTTTCGAAGGCCAGGTCCAAACTTGGTTTCGGAGCTAACCTGCAGGATCTATATTATCCTACAATGCCTTGGAAGATGCTTTCCTCAGACAGTGGGGCGAAAGAAAGGACCACCTATACTATTTAACCGAGTTTGGGTCTTTAAGGAAAAAGAATTCAGAAAAAGTTATGGAATTTATTCAAAGATTCAATAAGTTGTATAATAAGATCCCAGCCGAAGTTAAACCTTCCCAACTCGCAGCCAAAGTAACTTTCGTGGGGGCTTTCGAACCAGATTTTTCACTTCTTTTACGGGAGAGAAGGGGAGCTACTCTAAACCGAATGCAGGATGACGCTATAGAAATTGAGTCAAATATGATGGATTCTGGTAAGTTAAAAGCTAAAGTAGAAGTGGGAAACCACGAAAATAGATGCTTTAGAGAACAAGCAGGGTTGTCAGTATCTAATAGATACACAGATGACAAAGTAGATGAGATGGCTAGAGTAATTAAAGAACTGTCAAATAAAATTTCTAGGATGGAGTTAGAACAGGCCAAAATTGATTCTTCCACCAAAAAGGACTTCAAGAGAAACCCAAACCCCCCAAATCAACAGAGACAGATAAAAAATGAAGATCAGAAAATACAAACTCCCCTAAAGAATGAAAATTTTATAGGAGTGAATGATTTACAAGATTTCGGAGATTTGGAGGATGATGTCACGAATTTAGGCGATGACTGCACACAACCTTTTTTGACTAAAGAGGATTATGAAAAATCTCTAAACACTCAACAATCATCTATCGAAAGTGAAGAAAGAGATTATACTAACCTTTGCAATTATCAAGGAGAAACCGATATGATAATGGATGAAGTCCAACCCAGGTACAACTTAAGATCTAAGAGCAAGCCCACTTCATAAAATCAACCTAAGAAAATTCTCCCAAGAGGGAAAACTTATGAGCCTACTCAGGAAGAAACAACGTTATCCAACAACAAAACCGAAGCAGCTAACACAAACACCCCTCTAACCAAGACCAAGAGTAATAAGTCTGTCCAAACCAATACGTTGGAGAAGAAGTGCTCTGAAGTCACATCTAAATAAGTAGACAAGACTGGAGGAGCTTTCAGCTTCAAGAATGAAATAAATAAAAGTAAGATACCAATTCCTCTAGTAGAGCTAGTAAAAAAACTAGCCTATCGAAAGCAGATTACCAAAGTGATAGGCGTTTCAGAACCAGAAAGCCAATCTGACGTTTTAAACCTTGAAGATGATAAACCCAACATCACCTTTGGTCCACATTTTGAAGGAGCCAAAGACTCTGTTGCTCCCTTTTATATCACTTTGAATGTTTAAGATCAATTGCTACATAATTGCATGCTAGACTCCAGAGCCTCACATAATGTAATGCCTAAAATTATTATGGACAGATTGGGCCTCCAGATCACCAGAACTTATGGAGATCTTTCCTCATTTGATTCAAGAAAGGTTAAATGCATGGGAATGATAAAGGATTTAGTAGTCACCCTAGCACAGGTCCCGGTTAAGAATGTATTGATGGATGTGGTTGTTGCTGATGTTCCCCCCAAGTATGGCTTATTGTTGTCTAGGTCATGGGGAGCCAAGCTGGGGGGTTCTCTTCAATTGGATATAATGTACACCACAATTCCTATGTTTGGTGGCCAATTTACTAGGTTGTATAGAGAGACAAGGCTAGCATATACAATAAGCAACCCTAAGAATCCTAACAATTTCCCTATTTATATTGCAGATCAAGATTTAGGAAATTGTGTCTTATCTTTTGATGACGTTTTGGATGGTTGCACAGACGAAATTGATATAGAGCATGAGGAGTCAGGTAACATGACCGGGGATATATGTACCATCAGTACCTAAAAAATGTTTTTTGATGGCGCCTCATCATGCGAAGGGGCTGGTGTAGGAGTGCTTTTTGTGGCACCCGAAGGAAAGTTTGTCATCCATTTTTCTTATAGACTGTAGTGGGATATAGACTATACTAACAATGTATGTGAGTACGAAGCTTTGGTTTTGGCATTAGAAGCTGCCAGGAGGCTGAAAATAAAAAATCTAGAGGTGTACGGAGATGCAGAGTTGATAGTCAAACAAGTAAATCGGCAATACCAGGCCAAGCATCCCCAGTTAAGATCATACAAAAACTGTGTTTGGGATCTAATGGAAAACTTTTTCTCATCTGTAAATGTCCACTTTATCCCACGCACAGAAAACTTACAGTCTAACGCATTAGCTAAAGCAGCTTCAACCTTCACTCCTCCCACGACTTTCAAATTGAAGTATCACATATAGATCAGACACAGACCATCTGTACTGGATAACATCCAACACTGGCAGGTTTTTGAGGATGATGAGCAAATTAAGAAGTTTCTTGAAGCAATAGGTGATTTTTCCAAAACCCACGCAGATCAAGAAAACCAGAATGACAATATATGGATCATGCAAGAAGGGGAAGACCCTCAGAGCTTTCAAGACAAAATCGTAAATCATCGCATGTTGGTCCTTAAAAACAACCAGATTCCGAAAGGATTGATTCCACTCGAAAGAATTTTTGATCAAAATGACATACCTGTAAAATCTTCCTTACAACCCCAACCAGACGAAGTGGAGGACTGTGATATAGGAACCAAAGAAGAATCCAGGATGGTAAAAATATCCAAATTCCTCCCTCCCGAAATAAAAAGTAAGTATAAAGACCTACTCAGACAATATAAGGATGTTTTTGCCTGGTCTTATGATGATTTAAGGACATACGACACTTCTGTAATTGATCACAAGATACCTCTAAAGCATGGGGTCAAACCATTTAGGCAAAAGCTTAGACATATCAACCCCATTTTGTTACCTATGATCGAAAAAGAAGTTAAGAAACTTTTAGATGCGAAAATAATAGTACCTCTGAGATATTCAGACTGGGTAGCAAACCTGGTCCCAGTCAGGAAAAAGAATGGGGAAATCAAACTGTGTGTGGATTTCATAAATCTAAATAAGTCATCTCTTAAGGAAAACTATCCACTGCCCAAAATGGACCATGTGCTAGAAAAGGTAGTTGGAGCCAACCGAATTTCTATGATTGATGGGTTCTCTGGTTAAAATCAAATCGCCATGAATGAACAAGATAGAGAAAAATTGCTTTCACTACACCATGGGGTACGTTCATGTATGATAAAATGCCTTTTGGTTTGATGAATGCAGGGGCCATGTTCCAGCGCGCTATGGACATTGCTTTCATCGGTGAAAGGGATAAGTTTGTAGTCATTTATCTTGACGATTTGACGGTTTTCTCTAAAACCGACGAAGAACACTTGATACATCTTAAACAGACATTCGAAAAATGCCGCAGGTTTGGTCTGTCTTTAAATCCAAAGAAATCACATTTCGCCATGCGGGAAGGTAATCTTTTGGGTCATATCGTATCTAGGGATGGAATCAGGATTGATCTTAAGAGGATTGAAGCGATAGATACTATAAATATTCCCAGAAATGTAAAAGAGATTCAATCTTTCTTAGGAAGAATAAATTTTTTACGAAGATTTATCCCGAATTTCACTGAGATTGTAAAACTGATCACAGGTATGTTGAAAAAAGATAGCGAAGTAAAATGGACAACCGAGGCCAAAGCGTCATTTGCACACATTAAGAAAGTCATAAGAGAGGCACTAGTGTTAGCGAGCCCCGACTATCTAAAATATTTTCTTATTTTCTCATTTGCCTCTGAACACATGATTGCCGCGGTGCTCCTACAAAAGAATGAAGAAGGTTTCGAACAACCGATCACCTTTTTCAGCAAGAGCCTTAGAGACACAGAACTGAAGTATGATATTGTTGATTAAGGTTGGTTGTCATTGATGTCAACCCTTGAAGAAAGACCCGTAGCACAAAGGTTTGGGTAATGGACCCAATAGTGTTTGATTTAAATATGACTCATTATTGTTTTTTCATGGTTGATAAGAAATAAATATAGATGAACTCCAAAGTGGTCCTCTTATGGTGAAAGCCCTCACGGGAAGACGCTTTGTGGAGTAAGAGAACCCATGCTTAATTATGGAATAATGAGATGAAGGAAAGTGAATTTGTCAGGGAAAATATCCTAGATGGATAGTTCT